>JAHWFP010134882.1:0-44439 GCA_023313725.1 Lithobius niger | reverse complement strand
GTTGGCTAACGCCGTAATACCATTTATGGAGGGTCTGCACGTGCTGGCGCATGTGCAGATGGGCGGTTCAGCTGGGCGTATCGAGAGAGTTTTGAATCCTCCAGGGTAACAAGCACTCAGGAACTGAATGCAATTAAATTTACAGGTAGTGTATATTTTCTTTAGGCAATAGAAAACAATTTTGACCTCCCCCCAGGTAAAATTGGATTTTTTTCGAAAAATCAAGAGCACTAATTTTGGTTGTCTGTTTTGGTGGTGCAAGTGTTCTGCTTTGTGCCTAAAAATGTATCGATGATAACGAGTGTATACGCTTAATTAACTATGTACACTGTATTTAGGAGAATTAATAGTGAGAAAAAGCTTTACTGGGTTACGTGTCGTGTACGTATATCGTCATTTGAATTTAGTAGTAACTATAATATTGTTTGTATATACATTTTTCATTATAGGAAGGATTGTTCCAAACTGACCTTAAAGTTTTGGAAACTACATTAAAAGATTTGGCTGAAACACAAGCTGGACAAGAGCAGCAGAACTTCTATGACTTGCTGCATTTTTCACCTCTCAAAGTATGACAGTATTACATAATGTTTGCTCTTCAATAACTTTTAAGATTAGTTTGCTATTTAAGTGTTGTACCTGGGTGTTGAATAGTTTGCTGATGGAATTAATTCAAATATTTTTATTTGTACACTGTGTAGGTGCATGTCAGTTTCTCCAACCAAGGCTGCGCCTCTTCATCGCCAGACAGCAAGAAATCCGCCCAGCTCGGCTCCAATGCTATGAATTTGTTTGTTCAGAGTGTAGGTGTCACATTAACTGAGATTCAAGACGTCGTGTTCAAGTAAGATTCTTCTTGAGGGCCACCTGTTGTTCTTAGCTAAGGACTGGTATGGCATCACTGTCTGTGGAACATGTGCAAAGTTGTTTCAGGGTAACACAGCAAACCCGAATTAAATATGAAGTTTGCAACTCATATCTTCGCCGAGGTTATGAACAAAATGCACATAAGGCCAAAGAATGTTGCAAAGGAATGCTCACTGCAGGAGTCTGAAAGACTATCTTCTAAGGCAAAATTCCGTTGTTTAGTGTTACTGGTTTCAACAGCCAAGTAATGTTAGGGGTTAATCCTTGTAAAATACCCACAGATTACGATAGCTTCAAGTTTAGCTAGCTAGTTAAAAGCAATACTCAAATTTTACTCTCTCACCAGGCGTAATTTGGTTTTATTGTAAAATACTCGACCTGCGGGTTAAATTTAGCAGTTTGTAGTTCGATAACTCATTCCCCTCTAGAATAGAAGTACACACTCAAAAGTTGTGCTGGACTTTCTTGCAGTGTTGTTGCTTTCTACGTGCGCGCATCCCAGTGCGCAACTGGAAGTACGCTCCTTGTTTGTGGCCCTGCTTGCTAGGTTTCTGATCTGGAATGAAGGAGGGGTGGATAGGCAAGTTAACGGAGGTGAGTATTTTATAATTCATAAAATACTCAGCTGCGTTAAATTTAGCAGAACTTGTCCAAAGCAAAAGGTGGGATTCAAGTCCGCCTCTGCTCACGTGCAAAGGGGCAAACCTAACTGCTTTCAATCATTCGAACTGGGCTGACATGTTGAAACCGAGCGAGTAGATGCTATCAGACTGGCGACGGATGTTCCTGTAAGTAGTGGGACATAAAAATCTAAAGCCTTCCACGAAGCCGCAGTTAGGATTTTGTCGATTGGCAAGCCTTTAGTTGCCGCCCAAGAGGTTGAGAATGCTCGCGCTTTATAGGTTGTGGCTCTTAAAGTTCTTGCTGCGATCGTCAGGTGAATTATCGTACGCTCACTTGAGGACATGGCAAAGCCAGTTGGAAACCATGGCCGGATAGGTGTGCAATGCTTTTTCACGGTTGGAGACAAATAGTTCCAGTCTGCTCTGCCGAATACCCAGTGGTTCCTTTTCCGTAAAGATAAGCATTCAGTGCCCTCACTGGGTACAAAAACCTTTCCTCCTCATCAGGAACCAGAGGCGCTAAAACTGGAATGCAAAGTGGAACGTTTTTTCTCGCCTGGTGTCCGTATCTTCGCTCTGAAGTGTAGGGAAAGCAAAAGGGGGACGAAATTCAAATTCCAAGAAAATGCATATGTTCCAGCACAGTAGACAATGAAACACTAGTAACCGGTGACAACAGTGGCGAAAAATTAACATCACTAAAAACAACACTAACACCACCAGTCTGAAAAGCGAAAAGTTCCCTTAAATCAGTCTTTTTGAATTTTTGAAGAACACCATTCTTCATCAGAACCACAATAAAAATAGTTTGAAAACAACGGCTGTTACGTGTTGTCAAGCGTAGCAGATGACACAGAAATTTAAATTTCCATCGTGCGCGTCGCAACCACTGACCTCTTATTAATGTCTTTCTGAACTGGCTGAAAGTGGGAAAGCTCCCAGCATTACTTGTATTTGACGGTCAGTTCAGGCACTTTCAAAACTGCCACACTTTGGACATCGCCAGGAGATCTACATAGTGTTAGGCCTAACTGCCAATGCCACAATGAAGCACCACAAAAAGATGATCCATGCCCAGACAAAATAATCCAAAATTTGGAAGAACACCAACTGCAAGCCACATCCCGGTAGCGCAGTGGGATGCGTGTGCGTTGAGAGCAGTCCTGCTGCAAGCAATGTCGGCACGAAGTCTACTTCTGTTCTAGACGGGAATTGGTTTGTAAAGAACAAGCTGCTAAATTTAATGAAGGTGAGTGTTTTATGAATAAAATCAACATTAGTGTTTCAAAAGACCGTAGGAAGTATTGTGAGGGAGCATTTAGCAAGCATTGCTTGGAATGGAGGGGTGTTCGTGTGTGAATGATGGAATAGTCAGCTTTAGCAGGAGTATTAGATGCGAATGAAGCTGTCTCTTGAGTACTGTATTAAGTGAATTGAAAAGGTGCGCTACACTTAACATTTTTAGAGTGATGTGGCAAATTTGAGGTTCAGGATGCAAGGTTGAATCAGTTTGGCAGTTTTTAGCAACTGAATGTCACCAGATGCTTTTGAAGGGTTCTGTTAGAAATGAGAAGAGAGGGTTATTATTATTAATTGTCTTTGCCTATGGCTGATTATTGTAACTCACTAAATGAATTTTGTATACCAAATGCATCCATCCTCTAAGAAATTGTTAAGCGGCCTCATTTTCATATGATAACACTGTAGAATGATGCTAGTGCAAATGTCAGCTGTGGTCATATTTTTATTTCACTATATTTGCTCTAAATTAAAGGGGTGAGTAAAACTTATTACTCATTGTTCTTAATGCACTTCTTGTGTAACTAGCAGTAACACCCAAACAGTTGTTGAAAACATTACAGCTAATCCAGCCTTACACCTTAAACCTTAGATTAACGTTTTAACGTTCAGTATTTGCTTTTCAGATTGGGATACTTTGAACGTTCCCACAGATTCATTAGTCAAAAACAGCTCATTAATGAGGCAGTTTCCCACTATTCTGGGCAGGTAATTCATTAGTGATGAAAGCAAAACTTATAAGAATATCATTTTGTGGAAAAAATTAAACTCAAACTCATTACAGGCTATCAAACAAATGTACGTTCTAGTGTTGGGCTTGGATGTGATTGGTAATCCTTTTGGATTAGTTGTCGGTCTGACGCACGGCGTAGAAGATCTTTTTTACGAACCCTTTCAGGTAAGCAATCAGTTTTCTCGTGGCTGGAAAGTGGGGGTGATAATTTTTTCATGTCTGACAACAAAATACTTTTAACAGGGAGCTATCCAGGGACCAGAAGAATTTGCTGAAGGCCTAGCATTAGGTGTCCGAAGTCTCTTTGGACATGCAGTGGGTAAGTGCTTTGGACTTGTTTTGCTTTATGTCCCTTTAAGTCGGAAGAAGCCTTGTTAAGTGGTACCATGGAGGTATGCATCCAATTTCTTCATCCATGTCTTTTTTTTTTTTATCATATGTATCCAACGAAAGATGCAACAAACTATCGTTAATTAAAACTGAAGTGGTTGATTTCATATGCGCTTTTTATGAAAACTTACATTTTGATGATCTACAATGAAGTAGTCAAACCTTGTTTTAGGTTTTTATTGTAGTTATAGTAATCTTGACAATTGAATTCTATATAACTAAGATTGGAATATTTGATTCTGTGCGTGTCGCAGTGAGAATCTCAATAATCCATATTCTATTCACATCCATAGTGGGTATCTCGATAATCTTTATTCTGTTGAAGTTCGTCAATTTCGGATGCAACAGGCCTTTCATGTCTTCACAGGTGGGTCCAGTAAGGTATAGTTAGAGTCACCCGCCGGCGAGACAGTCTCTTAATCGCTATATGACTCAAATGCACGGCGATGTGCTTCGTTGTTGGTGTTGGATTTGATAAGAAAACGGTCATTGTGTTCCATGCAGTGGAGTGTCCAGTACGACGATGATGTTGGGTAATGCCATTTAGTTCATCTCCCCAGTGTGTGGCTCCCCTGTGTTCCCTGAGTGTGACTTGGAGCTCCAAGTTAAACTCAAGGAGCACAGGGGAGCCACACGCCGGGAAGATGAACTAAGCGGCATTGCCCAACACCATCATCGTACTGGACACTTCATTGCATTGAACAAGACAACTGTTCTTATCAAATCCAACACCAACAACGAAGCTCATCTCCGTGCACTGGAGTCATTAGCGATTAAGATATTGTCTGGCCGGCGGGTGTTTCTAATAAACCTTGCTGGACCCACATATGAACACATGTAAGGCATGTTGCATCCCAAACTAACGGCAAAGTTGAAGAAAAAGTGGCAGCTACAGGCCAACCTCAAATATAAAGATCAGCTTTCCACCGAACCGCCATTTTTACATCGTTCAACAACCATGTGAGAAGTTGATTAGTGCGTTTGGAGAGACATTTCTGAAGGAGAAAGATTTTTCTTCGAAAATTTAAAAGGATTACAGTAACTTGAACTGTATATTCCTTTTTCTATTCAAGTTTACACTGTTACCGTCGATTATCGATTTCTCCAGTTCATAGAGTAAAGGATAATTGAAAAATCGGGTCATTTTAGAAAAATTTAAAGTATTCCACCCTTCTCAACCAGTTGAAGTGTGTCTTTTATTCCCCCCCCCCCCTTCCTTTCCTACACCCATACCAGTATGGTTTGTTGAAGGCCCTGAGTGTGGAATAAACAACATAAATTTTAATTAATAACCCAGTGTCTGGTATATTTTTTATTAGGCGGAGCAGCGGGTGCTGCATCCCGCATCACAGGTACACTGGGTAAAGGAGTTGCTGCACTGACAATGGATGAAGACTATCAGCGAAAGCGACGAGAAGCCCAACTGCGTCGTACAGGGAACATTCAAGAAAATATGGCGCAAAGTGGAAAGGGATTAGTCATGGTGAGTATCGCATTTCTATATGGTGGTTTATCTATTAATTTTAACATAAAAACACTTTCAAAGTTCAGTACTACTATGGCTATTGCGTATTTTTGACAGACCAGTCTTATTGGCAGTTCTTATTTGTCTAGTCTCCTTCATCAGGCTACTGCTCCTTGGCTAAGAAGAATTGGTCTCGCTGCATCATTTTTGGATTGTTTGATTTTTGAATTATGCGCTCTTGGTCTTTGGCCAAAGGCCGCAAGTGTCCAATTCAAACTTCAAGCAACCAAAATGTGATGTAGTAAGACCTATTCTTCTTCAAGGAGCAGCAGTAGCCTGATGAATACAGACTGGGTAAATCATACTTTCAAAAAGACTGGTATGTCGAAAATTCATAATACATGTTGCAGTATTGAACTTCAAAAGTGTGTTTGTGTGTTAAAACGAACAGTATATTTCAAAGTAAATCGCCTCACGGCTTGTTTAAATGATTTATTTGTTTATTGACTTAGCTGCGTTTCTGTGCTTAAATAATATTTTTTATATCTGTGTGTAGGGCGTATTCGATGGTGTGACTGGTGTCTTTACAAAACCCGTAGAAGGCGCTAAAGAGGAAGGCGTCGAGGGATTTTTCAAGGGAGTTGGAAAAGGTGTTATTGGTCTGGTTACCAGACCAACAGCAGGTGTGATTGATTTTGCCAGCGGGACGTTCGATTCTGTGAAACGGTAATTAATATATTCTAAACTATGCCGCACAACAACAAAAAATGTTTCCTCAAAATACTAACTGTTCAATTCTAGCTTAAATTTGTTTAACTTAATGCTTAATGCCCAACAATCAGAGAAAAAGATTCTTAGCCAGACTCTCCCCTGTTGTTGCTCATCCTACAAAGCTCCTTATCACTTTTCGTTTTGGGCAAGACCGAGAGCATTTTTGTTCTTATGCTCAAGTAATATATCGTTGTTGTAGTGTTATTGTAATGTTTCTCGGGCGCTCAAGCCTAAAAGAAGCGAGGGAGGGATGAGGGCGAGAGGTTTTTATTTGGAACATACCTTACCTTCAATTTCCTAAGTTTGACTAAAAAAAAAAAATCTGCTGCTGTCAAACCCCTTGTCCACCCATGCAATGTTGTGGTGCACCTTTCTTCCATTCATTTTTGAGATATCTCTCCTGATTGGGCCATCCCTTCCAGGCTATTCCAGGTACCGGAAGTAATTCTCATTTGTTTCGAAGCACGCGACCTATTCACGATTACCTCACGTGTCTTGTTTTATGCCCACCAGTGGTGTTTCCCGTTTTTATAGAAGGCGGTTGGAGTTTATTTGTTGACACAAAGTCTGGAAAAGCATTTTTTTCTATGCGCATTGTTTGGATATTAAAGCATTACCAGTAACATCAATGGTTTTCCTTTCTTCCTAACCGGTGTCGGGAATTATCCGTTTCTAATGTCTTATTCAGGTCCTCCCTGGAGTCGGGGCATTGTATAACCGTGCCTGTTGCAGTCAGTCCAAATGTACTATCCCGACAATGTGGAGAGATTTTGGCCGTGATCCGAGCTCTTTTCATTTTTCCTGTGTTACATCATTATTGTTGCTATCGTGAGCAGCACAATGGCTGCGGGCTGAGCTCACCAAGAGTGTTCTGTAGTGAAATATGTCAAACTCTGGCAATTTAAGTATGTTGAAACTCTTAGCAGGACTCCATCCTTATATTCAATGGCCCTGGTCAGGCGATGGATGGCATTTACCCAAGATTATTGTCGATTCTGACCAAAGACTTTGTCAAACCAACCAGCCAAAATAATGAACATTTGGACAACAACTAGTCAGAAATCCCAATATAAATAAATCTGCGCTTTGCACGTGATTGATAATGCCTGAGAAACGCTTGCACTAAATGTAAAATAGAGCTATTGTCATTTTTTAATACTTGTCTTAAACACCAATCACTTTTTTTTTAATCTCTATTATAGTAAGTATTTATTTGTTTGTAGTGTCGCAGAATCCAGTAGTGAAACTAATCGCCTCCGTCCAGCTCGATTCTTCCAAGCTGATGGTGTGGTGCGTCCGTACAATAGACATGAGGCGGAAGGCTTTAAACTGCTCCAGGTTATATTTTCTAAAGTTTTCGTTATGTGCACAACACGCTACATTTGTATTCAGTACTTTATCCTGTTTTTCTCTTAATAGTTTTCTGCATGTCTTGGACACTGTTGATGTGTGTTTATTCATTTATTAGGAAGTTGAGAAGGGCAAATTTGCACATACTGACAGCTACATAGGACATGTTACTGTTTCCGTGTGTGGAAAATTTATAGTACTTATCACAGACCAGTAAGTAAAGATATTGTTGCAATTATTAAATGTTTTAGTAATTCATTTGCTCCTAGTGTTCTGGTCGCCTGAAGTAACTAAAATCAAAGGTTGTAAAAAAAAAAAGGATATAGTCAACTTAACCTGCTGGTTATCTCGGGATGGAGAGGGACAATTTTGCTAGGATATGTGTAGGATTTTCTACATGCTGCAATCGACATGAGCAGCAGCATGTTTGAGCTTTGATTGTGTGTTGAGTAAGTTCGTTTATAAGAGCAAAGGTTTGGACCGAGCGCATATTGTATGTGTGGTTGGGGGGGGGGGAGTTATTAGGAGAGAAAGGTAGTCATTTCTTTTTACCCATGTGCTCGAATGTACTGCAGTAGTTCATCGACAGTAATAGACAGCGCTGCATGTAATTAAAATAATGTAAGGCTGTCCGATACCAGTACCCATGGGGTTTGATTCTGAATTCTGATGACTAGTGCTCAACTGATACCGATGCCTTTATATAAATGCTAAAATGGAAGATAAATAAACTAAACTAAATGGCCTGACTTAAAAATAATTTTTATGGCTTTACTGTGGGACAGTATCCCTGCCCTATACTGTCCAACGTTTTACTCCCTCGGCCTGACCATACTACAAAGGTAACACAGTTCTTCCGGGGTCCTTGTAATAAAAGCTAGCACTCTAGCATACAGCTATGGTGTTTCTTGATCTGTAAGATGTGTAACATTTTTCCTTATCAACAGTGTCACTATTGTAGACTTCAGCTGAAGCATGATTGATCACCCTTATGTTTCCTCTCTGCTACTGTACTGTTTCCTCACCTATCCGTTACTCGGGTTCATCACAATTGTTAAACCCCTATTGTGCTCCTTGTTATCTTTGTTGATGCAACCCGCTTATAACTATTGGGAAGTTCCTCTCCTCCATTACGTCTCTCTTTCTCTCCTCTATTTCCCGTTATTTCCTCAGAGTTGAAGTAACGTAGTGCCGTTGCTGTGCTGCCATCTTCTTTCGATTGAGCCTACTTGATCTAGCCATTTTGGACTCAAGTGTGATTGGCAGAAAGTTACTGCTCCGTTTTCATTAACCTTTACTGCGCAGAGAGTCCAATGAAGGATAGACTTTGCAGTTTTAATGCTGCTTTCGCCTTCATACGTAGGGCATTCAATGATGTCGATGCCAACTCATTTAGCCATTTCTGAGGGAATGAATCAGGAGAGATCACCCCATCCACTGCTGCAGTGATTGCTATGCAAGCACCAAGATCAGTAAAACTTCAGTAAAACATTCCTCCAGCGCTTTTGGATCTTTTTTCACGTCCTTGCTTCTAGGAGTTACACAAAGTAAAAGATAGCTTACGGACTTCATTACGTGGTATACACAAATAGGATTTAATAGCTCTGCTAAGAGACCAGTGAATCGAACAACACTGCACCAATCATTTTCAGATTTATTCCATGTGTAGAGCATCAGCATGACTGCAGTTACTCTTAGCTCAAGCATGTACGGCACTCATAGTAGCAAGTTCGGCTACACTGGCACTTACTATCTTTATTTAAGATTAAAGAAACAAAATGTTAGTTTCTATGTGCCATTAGAAAATATCTATTACCAGCAATTTTTTCGTTTTCTTTCTTGTAATGCTGTTTCACCTGAGAGAATTTAAATTATTTGGAACCTTCCATCTCGGCAACCCAAGTGCACATGCGCGCGCCCCACCTTTAAAAAAAGCGCCAGACGTGAAAGGTTGGCATCGTTTGTTCTCTAGCGACCACCATGTGCGGATGCTCTCTTTACCCTTTGGAGCCTCCTGACAAGGTCACCTTTCCCGTTTCGCAACAAACGCTGCACGCTAATTCGTTGGACGAGAGCAAATTGTGAAACAGCATGGTGCCAGTCAGCCAAGCTCACACGTTTTTCAGCCATCTCCACAATAAACGAGAAATTGCAAGCAATCTCCCTGCAAGTCTCCTCATTCCAGCAGGGTAGGAACGCTATCCAGGCAACAGCGAACCACGTCGGCAGTCAACTCGGTCCTACGTGTCTCCACTTCGACTAAAGTGACCTCTAACATCTACGTTACAGATTTAATCCGAGCCTTTGGGAGTTAGATGTCCATTGACGCGATGTCTTTTTCCGTTCTGCAACTTGCCAACCGTTTTGGGGATGTTGTTCCGTCATGGCTCCTCTTTTAATTGTGACACAGGATGATTTTTCTGTTGGCTCTGGTGGCAAGTCAATGGCGGGTGGGAACTGGCAGCTTGGTCCATCGCCTCATGTCATCTCTGATTCGCGATGGACCATTCTGCTGTTAAACTGCTACCAAGTTTGTTCCCATGATGAATTCCTAGAAGCTGTCTTGTAGAGAGTAGTTACAATCTTTACCTCCCATTATCTTCGAGAAATGTGTTACCAGATGGATGGTCTCTATTCACTGGATCCGCTTGTGTCGCCCAGGCGATAATAGTGAAAGCTGGTTGACCGCTTCGCTTGTGGGGCAACGCAGTCTTTGATCTCTCCTCCAATACAGACAAATTCTGCATAAAAACTGGTGAGTATGTTAACTAAAAACAAAAATTTGCTCTTCCATTCAGCAATAAATTTGTTTTTAAGAGACCGTACGAACCTCCATTGACCCGCCCTTACTCCCCTCTTTTCCGGGTCAAAGACCACCACTTGGCCGGCGTACCACAAAAATAGTTGGAGTGTCCATGCGCCGTGAGGTATGCGTCGTGGGCGGTCTAAAATTTTTTTAGGGTTTAAACAAAAGGTGCATTTTTTTTTTTTAAATATTTTCGTTGAGCCTTAAGTCAGCCGACGCAATTTAATGCTAGTATGGCTGCACCAGCTCAATTTGGAACATTACCAGACTTTTAGAGAAGAAGAAATATCTGGTAAAGGGAGGTGCCAACCCGGGGATTCGATCTGGGAAACTTCCGATCATCGTAGGGGCCGAAAGAATGTCCAGAATTGGCCAGAATAGTTCCCATAGCCGCTGAAGGAGCATGGTAGCCTCTCACGCTACCGTGGCCGGCAGTCCTGGCGGGGACTTCGCCAAGATCCCTTTTCCAGGGGTTCGACCAGATCCGTAAACTTTTAGCTGCCAGGCTGAGCTCTCACCGCTCAGCCACGATGACCACAAACTGCATAAAAACGTTGGTTTGTTCTGTATCTTGAAAACAAATTTAGCCTTGATTGGAAGGACAAATGTATGTGTTTATTTTTTGTTTTTGCTTAATAATTACAGATGTATTATTCCATTCATACTCTCTCAAGCATCATGTAGTATAATGCGTAATTTGGTAAATTTTTTGTGAAATTATAGTAAAAAAAAATACCATCAGCCAAACTGATGTCAATACCAGTATCGAATAGCCTTACAAAATATTTGCTGAAACCAGTTGATTCAAGTGGACTTGCTAGGAATATAATTGAGTAGACTTCTGAAGGTCAGTTATTAATTTTTTTTTTCTTTCTTCAGGCGTATAATTATGGTTTCCAAAGGCGATATTTTCGGTCAATGGAGTGCTGATTGGCAAATCGTATGGGAGGACATGGCACCTGAGCCTGCAGTTTTGACCGATAAAGGTGTCCAAATATCGTTAAAAGTAAGTAGAAGATACTATTAATAACTTTTCTATGAAACCATTAGAGTGCTAAAAATATAAACTGTGGAATAAAACGTTGAGTGAGAGTGCAATGCATCCCTGGGAATATATTTATTATGAGTATTTATGAAAAAGGGAATACTTTTATTATGAGTATGGTCTGGACTGGACTGCTTTTTGGTACATGATGTTACAATAGTAGATTTCAACAGTTGGCTTTTTAAGCAATGAAACAGCACCACCGTTATACTTTGCGTAATGGTGCGCATATTTACTGGGGTTTGAGAAATACTACTATTCCTGTTTATCATGCTCAGTATGACTTCCGCTGCTAAAGAATGAGCGATTCATTACCTTACCGTAGCTGACATGGGCTTAACACCAAGTTACCTATTCTTGCGTGAGAATTAAGAAAGTTTTTGCTGCTACTATCGAGAAGTTGATTTTCAAAATTAATCTTGTATATATAAGTTTTTGTCTCGACTACAACCAAAGATTATCCAAAATTTATAAACATGAAACTGACGTACAATGTACACAGTTCTTATTTATTGCAAAATATCTACAATAAATGCATTTACAAGTCATATAAAAGAGTATTTTCAGTAATATTTACAATCCATAACGCTCCAAGGTTTGAGTCCCTGTTCAGGTGCCAGAATTCTAGGGAGAAATTCCTAATAACAATTAATACCAATTAATACAGATTTACATAAGTCAAAAAGTTTCAATTCCAAGTTACTCAAGTTTAATACTACATTAAACTTTTCTAAGTTAGCAAGCACTACCTAAGAATTGAGGAGGCGATTCCCAAAAAATACTATATCTGTTTCAGTAAATTTTGAGAAAAATGGAAAAAATTATTTTAGCATACAAAACGAGGCTTTTTGAATTTTGTGAATTCCCTCTCAAGTTTCTTAAGTAACTAGCAGAAGTTTAACTTACAATGATGCACTTATTTGGGTTAAGTTTTTGAATTATAACGGTTTTAAAGTTGGATGTGGTCCCTTTAATGGTATAAAATTGGATTTAGTACGGAAGATAATAGTGGATTTAGTACCAATACAGAAATACTCGAATGATGAGTATTAGTGATTACGTATTTTTTTATTGGTCGATTACAAATGATCTGTAAAACTATCTCTACTCTCTTAAAAACTTATGTAATATGAAAGGATATTATTATTCGGAACAATACATGTATTTTTGGCATGCATCACTTACTATTACTTGAACAATGCTTTTGAATACTGTGTATTGTTCTATTCCAGTAACCATTTGACCAGAATAAACATTATTATCTAGGATGGCATAAGGGCAATCAATTGTATAAAACACTAATTAAGTATAAAATAGGTAGGCTAAATAATAAGCAAACATCCAGTTATACTGGGCCTTTAATCTACACTCCGGTGTACACAATATTGACCCCACATATGGCCAATTAAATCAGTGACAGATTATTATGATTTGATTGTATCGATTACAATTATTGGCAATGAGTCGAACGAATGGCATTACGGATTAAGTCGAGCGGTAAACCTAATCATTATGATATTCTCTAAATTAATTAAAGGCATCTCGGGTTAATTTAGTAGCGTACGGATCGGTACTAGTTAACTATAAACAATCATAGCTATTGCTAATGAATCAGAATACTTAGCATAAGCCCACGGCTCGGCTAGGCGGCGAAGCCCCGTCACCAACTCGGCACAGCTATCGGCCTGGCGTACTTCAGGATTGCGGCCTTCGTAATTTGACTGGCGTGAACTAGTTAACAACTGTTGAGCGGCTGATGATCGAATGATATCACGTATTCCGAGGATAGGTTTAAATACTGTGGCGTTATCGGCCATGACCGATCCATTGTAGTATTGATTTATTATTGAAATGCTAAATATAGTAACATTTGGACAGCTTGGGCCCTTATCGCCAAATGGGACCTCTCCGCATGTCAATCATTCTATTGTTGCTTTCGGGTTCATTAATTGTTCCCCGTATGCGGCGCTTTGAAGGTATATGCCGCCATCCCGTGTGGGAGGGATTTATTGTTATTCCACGAAGTGATCGATCACGAGCGACGATCTTATCATAATTAAATCTACTTCTAGATAGTCATTTAGGTTCTACGAAACTGTCGTAAATAATGTCAGCTGGTAATGCCTTCCTTTAAACTCCTAACAGTAGATGTAATTACACTTGTTCAGTCTCAAATGATCTTGCCGCCTCTCGGTCACCTTTGAAGAGTACTCCCAATTATAATTGTTATCTGGAGTTGTTTTGATCTATCCGAATAAATACTCGGCTCATGCATTTTAAAAAATGTATGATATTATGCAATATGCATCCAATTAATTAATTGTATTGTTTCTGTTATGAATATAATTAAGCCATTATTAATTTATAATTTCCTTACAACTGCATACGGTTATCCAATAGTTTCATTACAAACAAGAGCACTTACGGCAGCACTCTGTCATGAATGACAGCAGAAGCACCTTTGTATTGAAGCACTAATATTTTTTTAAAAAGGCAGGTAGTCATCTAAATTCTAGACGAGTTTCTTCCATTATGATAACGAGTTGTGTTCCCAAACGTGCACTCGAATCAGAAGTACACGTCTGATCACGCTGGACTGGGCGCCGCCATTTTGGATCGCCTGATTGGCTAAGACAATAACACGTGCGAGCTGTGGTTGGCCGTACGATGCGTTACGTTTTGACTAAGGCTGTGCAGATACCAATACTGGTACCGGGACCGGCTGCAGGTACCACTGGTACCGGTATCAGATCGGCACCGGGTTAACAAGTATCGGAAAAAGTACCGGCATCGGCTTGTTTTTTTCCAGAATCTGCGTTTTCATACATGACTAATATGGCATATTGTTCCCAACACTACTAAAAATTAAACAACCTATAAGTTTCTTGATAGAATATTTTGAAATTATTTAGCATACAACTAAGTCAGTAAAGGAAAGGCCTATAAGTATAAAATGTTTACAGTCAACACTGAAAAAAAATTACCATACATGAATTTGTTGAGCTACAAATTGTTAAGCAAACAATTCTTTTGTAAAAGTGTTACATTTGTTACACCATTAAATTATTGACGTTATCAACACACTCTGTATTGTTTATTAAGTTATCGTTTGACATCTGCATTGGCACTGGCTTGGTATCGGCACGTGACCAATAGTACCGGTACTGGGATCGGAACCGGGTAAATGGGTACTGGTATCGAACCGGTATCGGGACAAGTGGCACCGGCACAGCCTTAGTTTTGACTACTAACGAAGCTGAATTTGGTACCTTATGGAAAGCAGCATGATTTTTTATTGTCAACTGCTGGGATATGTTACATTTTGGAAGTGTTATTTCTGGATATGGTACATCTTTTAGGACTATTCTGCCAATTTTCACCATTAATTCAATTTTTTTTCAAAATTTGGTTTTGGTACCTTTTGGAAATCACCCCCTCAATTGCCCATAGTACCTGCCTCCGTAAATACCCCAGGTACATGGTGACTGGAAGATTCTTGGCTGAGATTGAGCCAAGGTGTCACTTTCTCCGTTTTAGACCGTTTTCAAGCCCTCTGGCTATGAAAGGGACAAAAAATAGGTTTTCGGGTCATGTGGAGAGCTGACATCCTCACTTGTGATGTCAGAACTATCTGCAGTGTCACTTGACATTCCTGCGAAGATCGAGACTATGGCTGATCTGTTGAGCTGGCGCCATCTTGTAAAAGGAGTGAACATTTACTATTGACACTGTTTCTTACTACCTGCAAATACTTACCTTCAATAATATTGCTAAAATCACTATTTTACGCTTTTGCTGCTCAAACATAACTAAAAATCCCATTTTTTGGTTTCTCCAGAAACTTTCACCTCCTTCCGCTAGGGGCGCTGCCCATCTTACTACAGCGGCCCCTCCCCTGTATTTGCATCACTTCTTGAGCACGCCATTTTGGATTGTCGTGCACGTTTTTTGCTTAGAGTATTTTTTGTCATATCGTTTCATTCTCGTGCAAAAGGGAGCCATGGAGCTTGCACCGCCTACCCCCGTGTTCTGGAGTCCGGCGAGAGTTATTCCGAAGAAGGGGGGCAGTTCCAGGGTGATTTTCAACCTGACCTCCCTGAATCAACATTTAGCCAAGACCCATTTCCAGATGGAGTCGATCGATTCCATTCGAGAAGCCCTCAGACACGAGGAGTTTACGGTCTCGATCGACATGGAGGATGCCTATTTACATATCCCACTCCACCCGTCGATCAGGCACCTCTTCCGACTTGTAGTAGGGAAGATCTCGTACCAGTTCACTGCCATTCCGTTCGGGTTAGCCACAGCCCCGTGTGTCTTCACTCGAATGATGAAACCAGTGCTTGCACACCTTCACCTACATGGCATCAAGGCCCACGCGTACCTGGACGACTGGCTCCTGAGACACAGATCTGGGACGCAGCTTTCTCTGCAACTGGGGAGATGCCTATCCCTGTTCGCTCACCTGGGTCTTGGGATAAACCAGAAAAAATCAAGGCTGATCCCAGCGAAGACTTTCGTATTCCTGGGAACGGAGATCGACACGCATCTGATGACAGTGAAACCATCGCTAGAACGGATAGAGAAGACGATGAAAGCAGTGGTAAAGTTTTGCAAAAAATCGGCATCTACTGCAAAAGAGCTGGCATCTCTCATTGGACTGGTCGACTCGAATGCCAGACTTGTACCACTGGGGAAGTGGAGAGTGAAACCACTACACTGGTTTCGGAAGGAAGCGTGGTGGCCGAGAGAAAGCTGGGACGACATTATCTCCCTACAAAACCTACCGACCGAAGCCCTAAACTGGTGGACAGTGAGGAGTCATTTGGAGGAAGGAGTACCAGTGCAAGAACCAACACCGGAAAACCTCCTCTTCACGGATGCCTCCCAATCAGGTTGGGGAGCCCACATGTCAGGAGAGACGGCGTCGGGGGTTTGGGACATCGACGAGAAAGAGCTTCACATCAACGTATTAGAGTTGAGAGCGGTACACAGAGCGATCTTGGCCTGGGGAACGAGGCTCCGGAACCAGACCGTGGGGATCATGAGCGACAATACCACTACCATTGCCTATGTACAGAAAGGCGGAGGGACACACTCGAGATCCCTCATGGACGAGACCACTTCTCTCTTCAAGACCTGCATAGGATTGGGGATCATTCTGGTACCCCGCCACATTGCGGGGAACCTCAATGTATGGGCGGACGAGTTGTCCAGGGGTGCCCGAGTACCAACCACGGAGTGGATGCTAGACCCCAAGATTTGCAGGGGATTGGTTCACAGACATCATGGAAATACGGAAGGAAGACCCGGTCCCACTGCCTATCACCGAGGCATCTCTGACCCAACATCAAAGGAGAACGATATACCAGAACCCCACCATTCTGAATCTTCACGGGTGGAAACTTTGAGGACCCTCTTCCATAAGACAGGACATGACCCAGAAGTAGTGGAAAGACTCACACATTGCATTCGGGAATCCTCTCAAAAAAACTACAATGCCAAGTGGAAAAAATGGTTTGGATGGTGTAGGAACAACAATTGTGATCCTTGCGATCCCACCATCACCAAGTTATCGGCGTTCTTCGAAGACCTTTTCCGACAAGGTCTGTCACCCCGCGCAATAAAAGGATACAGGTCGTCCATTAATTCTGTTCTCTCGTGCATCGGTGGAAAGTCAGTGGTATCAGACGCCATTTTGACCAAACTCATGACGGCGTTTGAAATTCAGAGACCAAGAAGGGCAACCCTCTTCCCGAAATGGAACCTCCCTCTTGTTTTACAAAGCCTTATGGGGCCACCATACGAACCGGCGAAGTCATCCTCCATGCTGTGCCTAACACAAAAGACTGTCTTTCTGGTGGCGCTCGCCTCGGCAGCCAGACAGAGCGAATTGGCTGCCTTTTCTCGGGACGATGGCCATATTCGGTTTGCGAAAGATTGGTCGGAAGTATATCTGACTTTTCCGGCACATTTTCGTGCGAAGAATAGCAAACCAGGTGTAAAACCTAAACCATTGTGCATAAAGGCCTTAGGAAAAGTAGTACCATTCAAAGAAGAGAACCGGCAACAATGCCCCATACGCGCGCTACGGTTCTATCTAGACAGAACGGCGATTCCTAACCCTACCTGTAACAGTAAACTCGTTCGCCCAGCGCCTTTGTTCCTTGATATTGATAAAGACAAAGATGAAGTGCTACCCACAGGACTCACACCATTCAAGATGGGAGAGTGGATCTGCGCAGTAATTAAAAGAGCGTACGAAAATGGCCCAAACCATATCGATATTCCACCGGAAATCAGAGCTCATGAACTCCGAGCTTTGGCAGCTTCATGGGCTTACGGCTGCGGAACGCCACTTGACGAAGTGGTTTCCGCGTGTTCTTGGAGTCACAAAAACACTTTCATTCGGCACTACCTGCGTGACACCAGTGGGTTAAAAGGAAAGTCTCTTGTGAAGGAGCATGTGGTACCAGGAAGGAAATTGTGAGGTCCTCACTCTTTCTGACAAGTACAATTGATGTGAACATTAAGATGTGCACGAGGATGTAAAAATGGTAGAGTTTACATTCTGGTGAGAACTTTGTACGACATCACCCTAGAGTGAATGGGAACCATTCACCCTGTGAAACCATTCTGACGGAGGTCAACATAGAATGGTTAAGAAGGATGATGCCAGACTGGAGAGGATAAAGACGGCCCTACGGTTCTAGGTAGGTAACACTTTGAATCATTAAAAAAAAAAAAAAAATTCATTTGGTTTTGATGGGTAGATTTTTTACCTCTAAGAAACAACTCCTGGGTTCAGTGGGTGAGAACCCACCGCCTGAATGACGAATTCAGCAATATTATTGAAGGTAAGTATTTGCAGGTAGTAAGAAACGAAAATTTTAACAAGTAAAATTAGTTTTTACTAGCCTAAAATACTTACCTTCAATAAGAACCCACCCGCCTCCCCACGGTCACTGAACTGGAGTGTTCACGAAGTGATGCAAATACAGGGGAGGGGGCGCTGTAGTAAGATGGGCAGCGCCCCTAGCGGGCGGAAGGAGGTGAAAGTTTCTGGAGAAACCAAAAAATGGGATTTTTAGTTATGTTTGAGCAGCAAAAGCGTAAAATAGTGATTTTAGCAATATTATTGAAGGTAAGTATTTTAGGCTAGTAAAAACTAATTTTACTTGTTAAAATTTTCGTATTCACTCCCGAAATATGCAAGTTTCACAGGAGTTGTTGGGTGCACACACTCATTCTCAAGCCGTCTCACTGCCTCCTGTCTTGCTCTGTGTGCACCTTCAGCCCTCCCCTAGTCCGTAACCACCAACCAAAACTGATTTGGATGCCTCGTTTGCCGTTCAGCATTCTCCGTTTCCTCCGTTTCCACTGAGGGTCCTCCTCCGAGCACTAAATCCAATTCTGCCTGGCAACCAACCTAGGAGACCGGCACTTTTCCTAGGTGGAATATGGTCCTCACCCCGGTGCTCAAGTTTGGTCGCACCAATCTCGAAACCAGCATGGCCGCCAATGTTCAGCTGCTCATTGAGCACTTCCAACGGGCCCTAGCCGTCGCTCATGAATTCTACTTCGTAGCCCTAAGGGACAGAACCCGACAGAAAGACAACTTGACCCCAGCACAGGTTCTTGCGCCATGGACCAGAAGGAACAATGAAAAGATTGTTATCACGAGAGCAGACAAAGCAGACACCACCGTCATCATGGAAAGAAGCGAGTATGTTTTCCAAGGTGTTGGAAGAACTCGAAGCCAGGACTATACACGCCACCCTCCATGAACTCCGTTACAAGTTCCACCTAAACCTCACCACGAGCATTGCCCAACTTGTCACAGATGGCCTGATTCAGACTCGGAAGTTTCCCCAGGTGTTCGCCCAAATTAAAATCCACAGGAGAGGGGCTCTTCTCAGGCTCATTACGTTTGCCAAGGGAGGCCATGCCGAGCGGCTCGACTGATTTCCTGAGTTCTCGATTGAAGAAGTATTTGTAGGGTACTTATCGTCCCTCCAACACCCTGCAATTCACAAAGATTTTCAGCCAGCTTCACCTCCAACCAGGATATCTACTTAGATCCTTCAATGTCCATGCTCGATTCCCCATTCTTAGTCACAAGTTCATTCTGGAGAAGTTCAACCAATCTGCCCGTAGACTCGATGTTGATAACAGAGAGTTTTAACTGGACAGACGCTTCCTCAAGACCCTGCTGGCAAACATCTTTGTGAGTTTCTGCGAGGTGTACCAACAGAGCCTGGGTACCCCTTTGGGGTACTCGTGTTCCCCTTGCTTGACAGAGTTTGTGCTTCAATTCCTGAACGAGCACGTAGTATCCTCTCACCCCGAGCTTTGTGTGTGGACTAGCTATATCGATGACATCTTCACTGCACTTCCCGAAAACCACCTTGAACCCCTCAAGCAGTCCCTGAGAAGCTGGAGGAGCTATCTTGAGTTCTCGGCCGAGGTTGTTGAGCAACACAGCTGCCTTCTTTTTCCATTCAAGTACGTCAACTGGACAAGGGGAGGGGTCATGCTTCTGGTGCGGGTGTAGTTTACCCCGGTGGTGAAAACAGCACCACACACATGTATTGCCAGTTGAGACTAATTTGCATTTGTGTTCTGGAAAATTAAATCCCCAAGTGTCTCATTGTAACGGACATTGGCTCACCCAAGTACCTACATGTGTGCTGTTGTGTTGTGCTTGACTCTTGTTGGCGCCAAAATCACTTGTGCAACGGCAAGGACTTTCAGGTTTTGCGCCAAAACCACGAGCGGACGTGCAGGAGAACGTGGCCAAGTATTGTTGGCCACGATTGGTGAACACTTTGTAACCATGAACTGGATTGGTTAACGAACTCATGGGCTGATTGGTTGTCCGGTGGAGCTCTGGATCCGACCGGAGCATATATAAGTCAAGGGCGTCAAAGCCCGGTGTTCTATTCCCGTTGATTCTTGTGTTGAGAAAGAACGTAATAATGTAACCCAAATCTTGTCATGATTATTCCGCATTAAATAAGGTTTAACTACTTCAAGTTTGGCTTCTACATTGAACACACGTTACATCATGCTTCTCTACAAGCCTCGGTTTGTTATGGTCCTGGTAGTTGGGGCTGTTGGTAACGGTGAGGAATCGACGATTCGCCAGGCCGTCGAATCGCCAGATAACCATGACCGGGCTGGTTTTGTACACAGTGAAGAGCCGTTACATAGTGGCATGCATGTGCATCATCGACTACGGGAGTGTAGTGGTTTGTTTGTGAACAGTGGATCGCAGGAGTGTAGTAGTTTGCCTGTACACAGTGGATCGTCGCAGCTTCTCCATTTTGTGACTTCGCTGCTTAGTCACGTTGGAACTTCATTGCATCGCCGCATCACTATTTCGCTGCTTCGGCACATCACCGCGTTGCCTCATTGTCGCTACAGCTCATCGCCGATTAGGGAGTTTTCTGCTGTTTCGGATGGCTCTTGGAAGACGCTTCGTGATCCTAGCCCGCTAACCTCCCCTTAGGAAACGCATTTGCATGAGCTAGGACCATTATGAGGATGGCTCGGAAGATAACGGCTGGTCGGCAGATGAGGATATATATGGGGAGGGGAGTCGTTTTATTGCGTTGAAGCAGTTTGCTGATTCCATTCGTCATTATCTCCCGGGAAAGAAACAGCCGAGCTTGTGAGCCAACCTGCCTTCGCCCTCTGATGACTTTCGCTAATTCTGATTGTTCGTGCCCATTTACCCCAGTCTCAAGTGATGTTTTGCCAGAATTTGGACCTTGCAGCATTGACTAGAAAGGAGGGTTTTGCAATTTCTGTGGATCAGCCCTTGTTGCCACGTGACCAAAGGAGGCGGATTTTTTTATACGCCGTGTCCAGCATTGGGGCACGAAAGCACGCGGGTGGTTACTGCACCATCCCGGATCTCTGAATTTATCACCGATCATCCTGCCCCATGGAAGTGTATTCCTGCCTTCCAGCTCCTTCTCTGATCAAGACGCTGCTTCACCAGCCTGAGAATGATGAGGATTTGGGCATTTGCAGCTGACGTGCCTATAACGAACTTGTGACAGTCTGCGCTTGGTGCAATAAGAACACTTTCATTAGCCACTGCATGAGAAATGTCAGTGGGGCTATAGGTGGTGCACAGATGAAAGAACACATTATGGCTGGCCACGCAGTGAGCAAGAAGTAATGCGTGGCTACTGTGTGGAAGATTGCCTATTTGCTTCAGGTGGGTAACTTCATTTTTTTTGTGTAACTGTTAATGATGAGGTCTACTCTGGACATATAGCTTGATCCACCTCCTGTTGGACAAAGTCCGTTACTAACAAAAGGGCAGTATTTATGGATAGTAGTGAAAATGTTAATTTTAAAGATAAACTTATCCTAATTACTTACGTTTAGTGTCGACCTGCCCACCGTACCTGCTGTCGCCAAACAGATTAGTTCTGCAAACGGATGTGTACGTGAATGGCATTACATGCTGGGAGTGAACACGCACGCCACCCGGTGGTGTGCTATGGAAGCCTCTTGAAGTGAAATTTAAGGTCTTCGAGCATTGACATTTATATGAACGATACAAAGATAAAAACTAAATGTATGTATATTAGGACAAGTAAAAACTAATTTTATCTTTAAAATCAATGTTTTATCTAAACGAAATTAGCCAGAACGTAAAGGTAACTTTGTTTTTACAAGTTTCCTTCAACTGGCTTCACTACTTGCAGTTCTTCAGGTAAAAGAAGAGTTCCAGGACTTTACGAAGAAGTTTTGCAGTCCAATGGATGTTTAGAAATTATTGTGAACATCCAGAGTTTTTGTTGATTTTCAGAGAGCAGAGGCCAACTTTCATTCAGGAACGGCAACTTTTTTCTGAACATTCTTAACATTCTGGTACCAATGCATTCATCTAAATTCGAATTTTGTGACATCTTAGCACCTGGAGCATTCACACCTTATTTATTAGTCATCAGTTGTGGCAATGCGTTAGTTTTTGTTAAGTATTGTTTTGTTCAGGAAGTACTGTGTAGGATGAAAGACCTCCAAATTACGATTCTCTTTTTAGGAACCAAAGAAGAAAAAGCTTAGTTTATTTGGTGGCGGCGAAAACATTAGACTTATTACTTTGAAGAACCAGGATATTGGACAAGTTAGTAATTTTTTGAGTTGGTTTGAAGGAAGAAAGCTTGATCATTTATCACCTTACTAATAACACAATTTGTTACAAGCCAAGTTATTGTCATGTTTTATCTACGTATGAATGGGTTGAGGTGGTTTCTAATTTGACCTTCCTTTATGTAGCCTGATTGGCCCAGAATGGCCTACTAGTCATTTCCCTCGTCATTCGGTCTCTACCTACTGTTTACCTAGACACACCATAAGTTTTTCCGTGCCCCCTCCCCACCACCACCACCACCCAGCTTTTTCTGGGATATCAACATAGTATGGGCAAATGGACGTTTACCACCTCACGGTCCTGCTGCTTTATTCTCTTACTCTTGTGCCGACCTTTGTTACATAATGTTGATTTGGTATTCGTATGGCTGCAACAATTCTCAACTTATTCTGCACACTTTTAGAACTCTTGCAACACGGCCATATTTATAAAGCAGTTCACTACCTTTGGATCTTCCAGCACTATTATGTTGTCTAACTTTTACCTTCTTCCAAAATTTCCATTCACCCAACAAGGAAAGTAACTGACAAAACTGTCCTAACAATGGCATGCTAAGAGCGTCGTATCAAAGCGTATTGTGTTGTATCTAGATTATGATATGGTGCTCGTTAAAACAAGAAAATAGAGACTCTGCCTTTACCTGACAGTATTTCACTTCATTGTTGCCACGTGAAACGAGAGTAAGTTAGTAAGACAGAGCATAGATTTTTCATAAACGGGCCAGTATAAGTGATGTAATACACACTTTTGCAGAGCAAATCCCTCGAAAGACTTTTGGGCTTCCCGTTTTCAGACGACTCCATGCTTCATCGAATTTGGCTCTCCGAAAAGTATACATCTACTTCCTTAAACCAGCCCATTGTGGTGGAACTCTTGCTTAAACATTATCGTTACTTCAGCCATACAAGCATTAAATTGCTTCTGCTGACGTAAGGCTCAAATGAAATTAATATTTCTAAAAAAAATTAAAAAAAAAAAAGTTGGCTCTGCAAATTTAAGGGCAAAACATGCTTGTCTTCAGCCACATTAGTGTACAAATTCACCTTACAAATTGCAGCGTAACAAATGTGACCGTAGTGAAATTCACTTGTACATTAGTCTTCACATACTTAGTTGCTACAAGTTGTGTGTGGTCTTCTCTGTCCGAACCGACTTAAAGCAACTGACACACACTGTCTTGGCTTTATTAATGTCACATAATATATATATTTTTTTTCCATTTCTTTCAGTGGATCATTGACAAAATTGAAGAGGCAAGAGCGCTGGAAGAATAAACTAAGTTTTTTTCCCTGCTTTAACTGCCTCAAACGAAAGCTGGCTAAACGGAGAACAACCAGTTAAGTTTTGCTTTTGCTTGTCATAGACACCATGTCACTCTAGGCCTACTTCTACATGGCAGTAAGTCTCTTAGGGGTACATCATAAAAATGTACCTGTCATCTAACCTAAAAAAAAACCGCCAAAGCTGCAAATGAGAAATTACGATAAGATTTAGCTTACCACAAGATGGCTACAGAATGTGGATTGGTTGGATTGTCTAATGGTTGCATCTCTGCACACAGTACGGTAACATTATTTTGCAGCAGTCCAGTAATTTTGTTAACTGGGAGGAAACTGTAGCCGATACTAATGTGCTTCCAACATTGTATTCTGGAAGTAAATCAGAAATATGTGCCACTAAAAATTCCAAGTAAAACCTCATATTGCTAAACTATGACAGGCTTAATTGCCAACTAGTGCAAATATAATTTAACACCATGTTTTGTAATCCTGTGTTTAGGCTGTAATCGCAGTTCCTTTTTGTTTTGTTTGTTTAATGAAACAATGCTTTGTTGTTTAAGCTATTGGAAAGTTAACATAGTGTTGGAAGGGTAACGTAGTACATGAACTATCTGTTACATAAGTGGAGAAAAAAAAAGAAGCAATTGTATGTAATCGCTTGATTTTATTTGAGCAGCTGAGCTGTACGATTGTGTGGCTATGTCTTCAGCTGACTGTTTTCTAAGAAATGGACAAACTATGGCTTACACACGTCAGTCTCGTGTATTCATAGTTTTAATTACATTGTGGTGTGCTCTAATATTTTAGCAGACATTATAATTAACCTTGTGAAGACAGTGTTATGTGCTGCAGACAGTACAACAAAATTTTGAGTGAAATACCTGGCACAAGGGAAGTGCGGTTTTGTACTGCATGCTAGCGAGTGAGAGAGACCGAGAAAAACCTTCTCGGCAAATCTATTTAATGGAATCATGTCCTAGGATTCAGTCAGAACTGTATTTCCGCCTCGCACTGCCATGTACTTTTTCCACATCAAAAGTGGTGTACTGTCATTTTTTAATTCTAGTTTCAGTTCAGTGGCAATGTGTTCGCTGTCCTTAGGAATTGGATACAGGTGGTATGTTGATCTAGAATCCATCATCTTACATTAAAGTGTTAATGTACTAACGGTGTGGATAATCTAGTCTGCTATGCAGTGCATTATGTACAAAAAGGAAAATGTGTAAAACATTTCTTAACACAAAAAAAAGCCTAAAATAAGAACATTTAGGTTTTGTATTTAATTCATACGACAATGAAATAAATTGATTAATTTTGTCTCAATATTTGCTGCAATGCACATACTGTAGATGGTTCTTTGAATTGAGGTGTTTCTGATACTTTTGATATTTTTTTGTTGAGGTGGATTTTTATGTAATTTTTTATAACTTGAATAATATGCAAGAATCATTGGAAATAGAATTGTAATTATACGAATCTCGCACTGCCGACTCACTATTGACAATATGTAGATGCTGTTTATTATCCCCGCAAATCATGGTACTTCATCGCAAGTCCTGTACGACTAAGACAGACACCAATTTTTGTACATTTTGCATACGGGGCCACGGGCTTTACACTTTGCTCACTTTATATACCCTGATAATGCGTCATGCGATGCTCGTGCTTTTTCTGTAAACCATTACATATAAATAAAACTTAAAAAAAAGAAATTGGCAGTTGTTTCCATTTTCTGCCTCCAGCACTTGCATATACCTACTGTGAGAGAGTATACTTGGTGGGGCGTTCAAATGCACCATTGTTCCCTACAAGGTTATAATTGTAAACGACACCCCCCCCCCCCCCTCCATATCCATTTTTCTTGTTATAAACCAGTGTTCTTAGAGAAGTCCTCCCCGTGTTATCACTGTTTGGCTGAAATGAGATGCCCCACCAACCAACTGTGAAATATTCACTTAGTTTCGTAACAGTGCATGAACACATACATTAATTACCCTTTATTGGAGCAGTAAACAATGACGTGTATTTTAAGGACTGGTCGTTATGCAGTTGGGGAGTGTGATAAAGATGCTACCTCAAAATTGTATATGACTGCCGCCCGGGGCCCGCCCTCACTCCAAGCCCCTTAATTGCCAACTAGTTTAGGTATAATTTAACACCATGTTTTGTAACCCTGTGTTTAGGCTATATAAAATATAACACCCTCACCTACGTAATAAAAAAACTTCCCTTCTTTCTCCAAGTAAGGTATTCTTATGCCTATTCAGGTTACCTTGTTGAGGATTTCCATTTTCTTTAGCTAAATTTAAATATGTTGCAAATCTTCATGTTACTATATTAACTCATTGGCGCTAAATAAGTGAAGTTTGTCACTTCCAGTTCCAATAATCGTGGACCAACCCGTATTTTGTCGTAGCTCCTGTTTTTAACTTTTAATTACATAAATGTCGGTCTTGAAACAAGTTGTGAGCCTCCTGCTGAAAACACCAACAGGTTATGTTTCGAAGCACAGCTACGTTTGAACTGCTCTAAACACGAAGTAAAAAGACCGACAGTGAGTAAATGAAAATAGCGACGGCCAAAAATCGACGAAGAGCAGGCATTAGAAAAGAAGCGTTCAGGTAAGTTTTAAACTGTCGTTGAACTGTCGAGGGGTGACTTTGACTTGACCAACCACACAATACACTGTGTTTTCTATGGGGCACGCTAGTTTGGATTCTACCACGTAGACTAAAACAAGCTCTGTTAAAGTGTTAAAGTGCACACTACCAGAAAATTTTTTTGAAGAACTCGACAATGTGGTGGGAAAAAGCGTGTTTCTATCTACACCCACTAATTTTAGTCTTCTGTACAGCCGTACCGGCTGAGAAGACTATTGCAACGACTTTGTCCGTCCGTCGCCTTTTTCAACTTCGCAAGGGTAGGCTACCAGAAATTGACGACCACCGTTTACAACGTTAGATTCAGTGTTATAAGTTAGTTAAATAACATGGCAAATTAAAACATCGTTACTTCCTTACAGCTAATAGACTTCTTCGACGTAACTAAATTGAATAATAACATTTGATCGTCGAATTAAAATCTTAATGATACACTGCAGCCGTAAAAATAAAAGCATTTTGGCTTCATTTAAAAGTCTTGTTGCATGAATGAATGGGCTTACTATCGAACCAGTTTCTCCATTAGGCCTATCTGCTACTTAACGAAATTAAAACTATAGTTTAAAAAATTAGGCCTAAAATCATGTTACCACGGCAACGTCAAGTTGCTATGAGTAGCTGCTGGCTTCATAAACAGCGACTCTCACGTCACTTCCCTACCACCACTGATCTATATAGGCTACGTTACGCGTTACGTTTAACATTGTAACTGTGTGCCCAAAGGCGAAAATGAATATGCGTACTATACAAATTAAATCTCAGTTAGCTGCTACTTACGAAATTAATGCTCAAGGTAAGAATTAGTCCTAAAAGTTGACAAATGCGCCTAAAATCTAAAATAAGCTTATAAGCTAACACATTTTTAACCGGCAGTTTTGATGGTTACTGCTCTTAAGGGGAAGTGGGGGGGCTAATGGGAGCACACCAGTTGAGTTTTGGCATTATCCTGGGCTTTCGACTTAAGGGTGTCGTTGGACGAAACAGTGTCTGCTTGCTCATGGCGCAGCAAAAACACGTGCCACCCCTGCCCCGAAAAAAAAAAATAATTCGGAAGTCGTGGCATTTTTGGAAAATATTGTATTGGAAGTGCCTTATTGGAAGTACACTTTATGAGACACAGGATTGTATATTTCCTGCAGTTAGGTTTTTTGACGAAACCAAAATCCTGACCCCCACCACGAGTCTTAGAAAAAAAAAATTGTTGGCCTCTACCGTCAAGCGTTATCAGGAACCGATGAAGCCACAACACAACGTTCATTAGTTCCTGACATTATTTAGCGACTGATCTCTTAAAGAATTGTCGTTGATAGCTTCTAAGACTCTTGTTAATGGAAAGGTTAATTGTGACGATAAGACTATTACTTGTTAGCTGGCTTAAGCCCGTACTGGAACTACACAGGTTTTTTTTTGTGTCAATTCTGTCCTTCGGAATAATTCTTAGCTAACTAGCCTACTAATTGAAATTTGTTAACTATTTTTCTTTCTAAAAAGGCAATAAAAGCATCCCCTTCTGTAACCTTTGTGAAGATCCGGGACAAGAAACACACAAAATAACATTCTTGGATTCGTTGAACACTGGTAAACTGTGGCTACGGTGGTTTATTAACATCTCTCGAATCTTAACCGACTTACGAATGAACAGGAAAATGTGCATTAGTTACATGGAGTATTTAACTGTCAGTAGATTCAAAATCGTGCAAGTGCATTACGGCCACTGTGCATCGATCTTGTCTGTGAGCTGGTAGGATAAAATTGTTGATTGTATGTAGCTACTGTAATATTCATCAGGATTTTGGGCAACGTTAATTGCTTAATAGCTATGGATTCCAGTGCTCTTAGGTGTGCTCCTTGCCAAGTATTAGAATGGAGTAGCACTTTGGAATCCTTCGATGCAACAAATTGTGGAGAACCACTTAATGGAATTACGCAGCACTCTTAAACAAAACTGGCACAAAATTGCATGGTAGGATTCCATAGTGCTCCTCCATTCTAACAATCGGAAGGAACACACCTAAGAGCACTGGACACTCTAAGCGATTTATGTTGCACAAAATCCCCCCCGGCCGATTCATATTACAGGAGCTACATAAAACCAAACAACTTTATCCTCGATGCACAGTGAGAGCTCCACCCGAACGTGACCTAATACGAATATAGATCAGTGGTCATAACAAGCTTGTGAGATTTTTAATCTAGTGACAGTTAAATACTCCACCATGTAACTAACACATATTTTCCCGTTCGTTGTTTGAAGATGCAGATATCTTCGAAAACTTAACACATTGATCTTGAGTTTTGTTCGTTGGTGAAAGTGTATAGGCTATTGTTTCTTTCTGAAGTCGGTAAGATTCTTAAGAAGTGCTTGAATTATTTATGCCCAGTTAAGTCTCAGTCCACTCTGCCATTTTCCTACAATATCTTGTAACTACAACAAAAGCTGGGTGGACAGACGTGGAGGAGGGATTGACATCAACCAGTCCCTTTAACGTCATCGTGTTGGAACGTTTTGTACTATGCATTGTACTTTTGGAACATCAACCAATGTCAACTCAAAAATGAATGGAGTGGAGTTCGAGCAGAATCATGGGATCAACAGGCTGTCATAGTTGGCGGTTGGAATGCGTACTCCGAAGATCACTTCCTTGTATGTCCCAGTGTAGTGCGGACTAGGGTCCCTGTATATCCTACGATTCTGCTCCAAACTCCATTCATTTTTGGTGTGCTGGCATTGGTTTAGATTTTCTCTATTTTTTCTAGGTCTGAAAAAGGTTATCGTCATGACCTTAGATTGTCAAGTTCAATGACATATCCCAAAGACCTACACACCATTGTGTAGATTTAACCAAGTTTCACTTCACCGACAGAAATTTGTGGAATCTGGTAAACCCTGCATCACAATGTCCGAGAGGGGTGGTCTAGAAGAAACAAGCAGCTACAGCGACTGCCTAGTCACAACCGGTGTTCTGTACAGTTCCACCACTATCAGTGGTGAGGCGCACACCTCTATTACGCATTACAACATCTAAAAGCAGTAACCATCAGAATTGCCACTTTAAAATGTGTTAGCTTTTAAACTTATTTTACATTTTAGGCGTAATTGTCAGCTTTTAAGCCTAATTTTTACCTAGGGCTTTAATTTCATAAGTAGCAGCTAATGGAGATTTGGCATGTAAGTAAGCCTATTCATTTTTGCAGCATGATGCGCCTCTGGGCACACAGTGTTACAATGTAAGGCAACGTAGCCTAGGCTATATAGATCAATGGTAGTAGGGAAGTGACGAAACAGACACTGGTGATGAAGCCGGCAGCGACTCGTTGCCGTTGTAATGTGATTTTAGACCTAATTTTCGTTTTTTAGACCAAATTTGTTTAATTGCAGTTTTAATTTCGTGAGTAGCAGATAGGCCTCATGGAGAATTTGGTTTGACAGTAAGCCTATTCATTCATGCCAAAAAGCGACAAGACTAATCGAAGCTAAAATCCTTTTGTTTTTACGGCTGCGTGTTATCCTTAAAATTTCAATTTGACGATCAAATGTTATTTCTTTTAGTTACGTTGAAGAAGTCTATTAGCTATAAGGAAGTAACAATGTTTTAATTTGCCATGTTAATTAACTAACTTTTGACACTGAATCTAATGTTGTAAATAGTGGTCTTTATTTGGTACCGTTGTGAAGCTGAAAAAAACGACAGCTGGACGGACAAAGTTGTTGCAATAGTTTTCTCAGCCGACACAAATCGAGAGAAAAATAAAGGGTAAGCCTACCCTGAAAAGAAAGATGTCTATTGTCCAATAAGCTTATCGGCACCTTCCAAAGGCCAATGCGAGTCGCGAAACTGTTAAGGTGGTTGATTACACCACACACAGATTATTAGGAATGCACTGTGTGAATCAGTTTCAAAGAGTCATTCGTGCGTAATAAACAGCATTCTTCCTAATAATATCCCCAAGTAACACACTGCACTAGTATTTTTGTTACCCAAAGTGTTCCAGCATCAACCATTGTATTGGCTCTCAAAGTTGGCAATTCAAACACTTCTGCGGTTGGTTGAACGACTGCTCCTTAGATGCATCAGGATGACATTGGCGCATGAACTCGCACAAAAGCCGCCGTATACTTGAGAAACTTCCAAGTTCACTGTTGCAAACTCGCTGTTGACTCTTGGAAGGTACCGAGATTGTGAGTATCATAATTTACGAAATGTTTATTAGATTTCCAAGAAACTTTTGTCAGTTTATACGGCAAGTTTACTATGTGGCAAAGGCTCATCTTTTCATGATAGGCTAATTGCATAAAGGCCTAACAAAAATGCAAAATACTTTACAAAACAAAGTAGCTTTAATACAGAAGCTGAGGAAACAATTATGTAAACGCAGACCGACTATACATTAAAGTCTACACCTGTATATGAATACAATTCAGAAGGCAGCACACACAATTTAAATAAGCCTATAAGCATTAAGTACAGCATGCTAATAGGTTCCATTACTAAAACTGCAATATTACAACCATTGATCAAAAGTGATAAAACTGACCATCATGCCATGGTTTGTTTAAACTTGCTGCACCTTTCTGCCAAAAAAAATTCCAAACTGAATTGCCATTTAGCCTAATTTACAATAGAATGATTGGTCGATTGTGAAAGAAATGATTGATGGTAGCAGCTGTTGCATTATGGCTATGACTAGAAAATTATTTAACACAGTCGAGCTAGGCAATTGAGTGTCGCGGCTTGCAAAGTTTAATTAGCCTACTTTGGATGGCTTGTCCAAACATTTTTTAACAAAACAATTTTTGTTTTTTACTTAGCAAGTGAAATCGGAATAAGGGGTCATCGTGTTGGCAGCTTTCATGAACACTTGCAGCGTTGGATTGGGGGGGGAGCATCTCCAGACTTAATTCTCGACTTCCAAAACAATGAGTTGCCATTTAAACAACAAGAAAGTCAAATCCTTCATATTCTTGCTGCAGTTAAATCCAAGGGGTAGAAGTGGAATGGATTCTGAAAGATGCTCTGCCTGTATCCCCACTGGGAAACTTGCAGCTCTCCTAAAATCGTCCCCCCCCCCTCCCTAATCCCCTAGCTGAATCAGTACCTCCCCCACAGCCTCCGCCTAGATCCGCCACTGTATGCTTGAAAAATTTAAATCCAGTAAGAACACATTTGCACACGGACAAAGTCAAATTATTATGACCTTGGGGTTATAAACTACCACGTGAAACCTGATGCGATACAATTCAGTAGTTGTTAGGCTAGGCTTAAAATCTATGATCAGAATCGGTACAGTTTAGGGTAGTGTGATGTGTAACTATTCGTACATTACGATGTAAAATGTAAAATTCGTTGTAACGAATCACAACGGAATTTCATTGGCCACACCTAAGGATGTGACCAGATTAGGCCTAATGACCCAAGACACCCTAGCAGTTCAATAGCCTACACAAAACAATTTTCCTTGACCAAAAAGAAAGTTTGACAATAAATAAAACGTTAACTAAGCCTATCTAAAATCGGTAGTGACGAAAAAAGGTTGGGCTATTATGCGTGTGGTAGGCCATATCGGCAAGAACGCACTGGGTGTGTCAGGCAGACGATTTTCAAGTTCTTTAACCCTTTCAGTGGTACGCCCAAGCAAATTCACAAAGGCGTCCCTTCTTCAAGGACGAAAAGCTAGTTTAAGGAGGGTTTCCTGGGAAAAAAGCACACCTGAATGGCTAGCCCATGGCCTCCGAAGCAAAGAGATGCAAGACAGAATTGTGCTACCGACACGTTGAATTAAAAAAAACAACTGTCCCAGCACTGAAAGGGTGAAATATGTACCGTAAAAAATATGTTTGAAAAACTCAATGAAAACTTCAGCTTATGCATCACTTGTCAAATGTGTTTGACAAGAACAAAACTTGAATAGCATTGTGGCGACCATAACCAAGTGTAGTTATTGGATCAACCATCACGTTGTCAGCCCATTGGCATGGACCTAATTCAGTAGCTTTTCAGTTGAACACGAACATACAACTGCATGGCATATTTAGCTTGAAGGTCCAAATTGGAATACACATTCATAAAATACAACATCAACGCTGACATTTAAGTTAAAAATCACAACGAATGCTTAAATATAGCAGGTGAGTATTATCAACACTAAACTTTCTACTGCAAGTCATGACGAAGTATGACAATGTAACAATTAGTTCAAGCTACCAATGTTTTTGGCCACAGCAAAAATACGAACACATTTTCCACGTGTAAAACGCACTCGCACACTATAACATCAAAATGTTGAGACTAGTGCGTAACGTCTTTCGGTCCAAAAGAATTTTCACAGAGCACTGGACCAGTTCAGTGTCACGAGTCTGTAAAAGAGTTCGAACACATTTTGTGCATCTAAAAACTCACCACTAGCAATACTGAAAAACTAGTGTCAACGATTGTGATCAGCACAGCAACAAATAAAATAACACCTGGAATGGCAAAATTATGTGCAATACATCAATAATTCAGTGAAAAAGCACAATTACAATGATGTCGCATGATTATTTTCCGAGTTGACATATCCACAGTTTTCGAAGGACACGTCTAAGGAATCAGGATAGCAGTAATGGTTCTCACCATCGTTCATAATACGCACAACTTCTGTCGGGTACGCATATGTATGTCCCACTGAACCGTAATCAATATACTCGTAATGAGCAAAGGACGATGGATCGTCACGGCTTACTGGTTGGTGTTGCAGAGTGTAGGGGCTTGTTTCAGCAGTTCCGAGCCCAGACCACAAAACCTTTGGCTGAGCACATGCAGTGGTGATCACTCCATCGGCTGAGCTGTTGGCATAAAGCGTAGTGTCTCCAATGCTGGGTTGGATACTGGTGGAATGTGTACGCTTACTGTAAGGATCGGGAACAGGCTTGATTTTGGATTCTTTGCATCTTACTATGGCGATTATAACCAAGATGCTCATGATGATTACGCCAATGCACGCTGATATAGCAATGAAGTATGTTGTGTCATCATTAGATTGGCCCTTTCGTTCTACTTCGACGTAAGGAACTTCGACGCCTTTAGCCCAACTGCTGCAGAAATTGCATGATCCATTTGTCGCCACAAACAAATCGGCTGTGGTTTGAAGAAAAGATGGGACGGGTGGTGGAGGCAAGTTAAGAATTAAGTCTGGTGGTGGCCCCAGATCCGCAAGAAAGCCACAATCTTCCATACATGGTGGAAATGACATGGTGATGAAAGAAATAAGCTGCCCAGCTGACGAGATTAGATTACTTGAGACCTGGAAAGCATTAAAAAAAAAAGTTAAAACCAAGAATTCGATGTGACAGCATTATCGCTAAAGTCTATGTTAGTTATTACACATAAGTGTTAAGTTAACTGTGAACTCCATGTTTAAAAATAAAAAATTATGGGCATTAAAGTGGCACTATCATCGATTGAAAAGCGAACGAAAATACCATGGTGCCATCTAGTGGCAGTGATATTGTTAACCATTACAGCTTGTCCCCAGATGCACGAGGACGTGCCAAATTTTCACTCAGTAATTAAGGAGGTCGTGGCTTGTTTGTTTCGTTAAAGAAATGCCGTTGTGCAATCCTTGGCTTGGTGCAAGCAAGTGCTAGATAGTACTAGATGTTGCCAGATCTGCAGACTTTCAATCGGTGAGAGTACCTGGTCGCTTAAAGTAAGCGGATCTCGCCTAACGTGAGTGGATCTAATTCTCGAGTATATTATGGGTAATCCTTTGGCTCTTATAGTAGGAGGTTTCCCAGCTAAAATTGTCCAGGTTTTTCCATCCCATGTAATTCTTTCTGCTTCTACCATCCAAGCTTCTACACTCAAGTCAAAGTAGAGCCACTTCATCTCCTACTGTTTGGTTTGCTTTTGAAGGGCTTAATTACGAGACAGCAAACCAAACGGGCATAAATAGGTTTGCATCTGATAAAATACCTAAATAAACGAGCTATTAGTATATCGTTCACGTTTCAGTGTGTGAAAAAACAAGTCTCAGAATTAACACGACCAAGACGCCAACCTTGTTTTAATGTAAGCTGCATTTGTTTTTTGTGGAGACCTTTCAATTTCATGCAACCAATGATGACCCTGATAATCAAAAGGGGATCCTAATTATTTTCTCGCAACAATAATCGCGTAGGCACCATACAGCTTTCTACTTTTATTTACCGCAGTCCGCAATTAACATACACAACAATCCTCGATTTGTTGTGATTGGAATTTGGAAACGGCCGCAGCATTCCCTCACAATCGGTGCAATCGTGATAATTATTTTGACATAATCGCAATCATTATTGCACCTTATCTAATCGTGATCTACCCACAGGCATGGTTGTTTTTTTTTTTTTCGCTTTCCATTTTGCTTTATGGCTTATAGAGCGTAACGATCGTTTCAACCTGGGTGGTATCTATGGGCTCAGCTACTTCCTAGGCCTAAGACCTCCAACAAAGTCACTCACCGATTCGAGCAAAATGAAAACAAAAAGATGTTTTAAAGATCCAACATCGTAACTCCACAGAAATGAAATGCGTTACCTGTTCTAGGAGATATCTTCTCCTCCAGGAGCGTTAAATAATCTTTAAAATATGATCATTCTTCGATTTCTTCACGAATCATTTCCCAGCACAGAATGTGGAAACAGTCCACAAGCTTCTCTCCTTACGACGTGGGAAACAAACCTCTGGCATCAGATGCTTTCATCCCTCCGCTCAATACCAATGAACCCGTCCGACGCGCATCGTTTTCTTCGAGCCTACTGGGAATCAGTGCAGAGGCGACTTTTGTTCCCCCAAGGGCCAAGAAGTCTTGGGAGCATGTCGGTTCAAATCGCGCCCATAAATTAGGTTTTTTTTTCCTTTCGCTCACGAATTGTTCTTCAAAAAACAAAGGCTGAAGCTGAAGAAAAATATTATTCCGAAGAATGGGTACTAGTTTATCGATTTTTTTTTTGTCAGAAAACAAATCTAACCACTTTACAATTTGTATTCTCATTTTTTGGGATACGCTATGAGAAGAGCTTTCTTATCCTGTGCTGGTGTCCGTTTCTTTATCCACAAAAATTTTTAACTTTTAACTTTTAAAAGGACATAAATCCTTCCGGTATATCGTGCGACGCGATGAGATTGCAGTTGGCAACATTTACACAGGTTAGACTTAATGTCGTAAAATCACCTCGCATATAAGAAAAGACAAGAAAATGAATGTGTTGGCAACATTTATATACGTTTGAACTAATGTAGCAAAACAGAGTGATGCATGAAAACCAACAGGGATTAATGTCCCTTTAAACCATTGGCCAATTCGCTTAAAAAATTCCCCATGCCTTCTGTGCCCTATTTGATAATTTAAGTTCGTAAATCAATAAAACTGGCATCTGGGTTTATAAAAATTAAATAAAAACAAATAAATTACATTAAATTAAAGGGTTTCATCGAACGTTTCATCATAAAAACAACAATGGTTGTGATGCGATACCGATCCAGTTTTAAAATTTTCTTCCGTTACTGATACCAAAAATTAAATCCCAAATTTTTCTTCAAAAGGCCAGTAACTATTAAAAAACAATTTTAATTGGTAACCAACTGGTAAAAGACAGCTTGGGAGATACTTGGGAACTTCCTGAGCGAAACGCTTCAAACCGTGTGTTTTATTTAAGGGTATTCCCTGAGTGTTTGTAGTGGGCACACCTGTTTGTACATATATGGGGGGGGGGGCACCTCACTTTATCAGGTGTTGCCCAATTATCACTCGACCTCTAGTGTCTGTCTTTCATTAGTAGCCTAGCCATCCATCAGAACGTAGGCTCATACCTCAGCTCATACATTCAATTCCTTTGAATCAAACTTACAGTGGCAAAGGAGGGTAAAGACTAAAGAGTGAAAGGAGCAATTTCCTCCACCCCTTCCAAACTCGCTCAATTGCATCTTCCCCTCCCTAGAAAGTCAGTGTTAATTTCTGCCCAAATTACAGTTGCAACGTCATCAAGTAGGGTGAGGTACTTTTCTGCATGCATAATTTCACTGCTAAGACTTCACAAAGTGGTGAATTGCTATTAGGGACCAGTCATTATTTATTGTGGGGCAGGGGAAGGCAAAGAAAATTGGGGGTTATTGAGAGTATGGGATTATTGAAAATGGAGGATTTTCTCCAGTTACAAAACTGTAGGAAAAATACATTTTCAGACTTCAAAAGTCTCAGTTTCTTGGGGACAGACGTCCCCTCTATGTAAGTGTTTGTTGTTACTATCCATAGATCTGAGTGTCCTAACTGTTTTATATACCTCTATGGTACACTTGTAATTAATTACCTTAGTAATATGGTGTACTGGTAGCATGAATAAACATATACCATATAGTAGGGCAGTTCCTCTTTTTAGGTGCTGCCTGTTCTTCACTTGTTAAGCAACTCGGTGTTGTTGTTCATGCTGGCTTAGGCCACCCGTTAGTTCCTGTAAAATACTGTGAAGCTTATTTTACAATGGCGACAAAATGTAAAAAAAATTAAGTCTATATTTCATTTAGAATTTAATCTTGTACTGCCGGTAAACCAGTGTGTAGATGGATAACTGGGGAGGGTGTATTCAGTTTAACTAATATCTTTATTTTGGGTCCTTAAGACCTTAGCTGGGTGGGGTGGAATTTTCTACATGTGGCATGTGTGGTACAAGTTCCCCCATCCAGTAGCCACACAGTTCTCCATATCCCTGGCCGGGATTGAGGGGAAGGAAAGAATAAGGACTAATCACTAAAAAGTTATGTACTCACATGTTACCCAAGGTCCACTGCACACAGAATGCTCATTTAGTTTCTGACGATGACATCTTTGACAAGTTTCCTGAACTCTTTTTACCTATTTGTTGGCACTTTCAAAGACTTCAAAGCCAGAATCAAACTCAAAGTTAGTGCTGTTCCTACTGTATGGCCAAACATGTGCTCCTAGCGGTTAGAGGCAAGGTCGAAGCTGAATCTGATTCCAAAGCCAGTTGATTGCTAAGCTTGGGTGACTCCCACAGTTTTGGTGTTAAAATCTAATGGGGTCGTTAGGGCAGTGGGGGATTACTCTGGCACACTTAAGCCACAATTAGAGGTAAAGTACCATCCTGTACCTAGGGCAGAAGATCTGTTCAGTCAGCTTGCCGGTTGTTACACTTTTTCAGTTATTGAGCTCTCAGATGCATTCCTGAAAATAGAGCTCGAAGAGGAGTCAAAGCACCCTTAACAATTAACACCTGTTTAGGCCTATTTCTATGGGAAAAGATTCCCCTAGGATTGGACTAGTGATTTGGGGTCCGGGCATTTTCCAAAAGTGAATGGAACAGATGCTGAGGGATATACCTCGGGCCAACCCTTTCATTGATGATAACCTCCTAGCCACTGGAAAAGGCTAGGAGTATGACACCAACCTTCTCAAAGTATGTGCTGCACTGCAGGAAAGTGAAATAAAAGTTAAGAAAGCAATGTGTAAGTGCAACCAAAGAAAGAACAGCTATGTAGGGTTTCAACTTGACAAGTTAGGTAGGATGACTTGAACTTTGACTAGAGGGGCGTGGTCAAGATTTTTTCAGGGGCTGGAAAGGAAAGTTAGTAAAAATTTGACGGTCACATTTCCATTTTCTCCCCCATCCCATACTGCGGCCATAAATAACGACTGGTCCCCAAAGATGACAATAATGCTGAAAAAACAAATAAATGGCTCCATCGGGCTCTATGTTTGTTGCTAATAGTTTACTGCTAATTAAATTACATTTCTTTGCTAATAACAAAGATTTAGTCCGGTGATATCAACTGAAGGCTGAGTGTTAGTCACCACCTACACAGTGCATACACACCCCCCCCCCCCCCGGCCCATCTAGCATAAAAAAAAACAGTAAAAAGTACAAACAAAGGTTTTTGCAATTGGAGTTAATCAGAGTAGAAACTGCTCAGGTCAATCGAGTCTAAACTGGAAAACGAAACATGAGGAGCAAACCATACTGTCTTAAGGATAATTCCATACTTTAATAATTCTACAGGGAAAGAAGTGATTCCAGCAGACAAAAATCAAGTTAACGGTAATTGCATGGCCTCAAGTGTGACATGAATACCCTCAAACAAAAAAAGACTAATAATTTTAAGGTTTGTCAGTAATGCAAGAATAGAGCTCATTCCAGCCAAATATATCTGGAAAATAAACATAAGTAAACCGTCTGTAACAACCATTGTGACTGCCCACCTAAGTCAGAATGACACCTGGTGTTGCCTCTCTAGCCAGTTTATTCTTAAAGTTTCATCTGCTGAAAAAATCCATAGAATAATAGAATAGGTCTCACTTTTCTGGGTGTTAGTCCTGCTTCTGTTGTTGAACTGTAGCGTGTAAGAAGTGGGAAGAAGGGTAAGACATCCATTGCTGGATTTTGCTGAAGTGGGGATTTTGAAACGAGGTGATTGTTCAAGGCCGTTTGCCACTGGATTGTGTTGCTTGTTGGATGGCTCACTTGCTGAATTGCCTTGCTTGCTGGTTTGCTTAGCAGCTGAATAACATTATTGCTTTATGGCCAATTGTGCTAGGTTTGTGCATCTGCTTTTGGGGTTATTATAGTTGGGTTTGCATTTGCTAGTGAGGTGGCTTGAATTCTGGCTTGCTTTGGGGCTGATAATACACTGGCTTGTGTGAACTGGTGGATTTACTTTTTGGCTGCATTTTTCTTAGGTGAAGGTGTTGGAGTGCGAGCTGCATATTTGGTGGTCACGTTGAGGTGATCAACGTGTTTGGTGTTGATCAGAAGGCCAGTATGTACTTCTGGTTTGGTATTGGAAAGCCAGGTAATAGGGTGTTGTGGAAGACTCGGGGGTGGGTTCTGAGGATTGGTGAGGTGACATCTTAACGTAAATATCATCATGGGAGGAGAAGCGTGGGGAGAAGAGCAAGTGGAGGAGACAGTGGAGGGGTGTGCAGCTGAAGTAGAAGGCGAAATTTGAGATACTGGTGATGGCGACGGGGAAAATGTACTCTGTGGGAGAAGGGGTTGACAGTTTCAACCGCCAAGAGCTGCGGACTCAAGTAAAGAAGCTATAGAAAAGGTGTTTGAATCTAAAGAAATTGTGAGAAAAGATGAGTGAAAAGAATAAGGATGAGGGAGTCGATCTTAAGACTTGGATGAAGAAGTGGTGCAGGCAGTGGTTAGAGTATTTGTGAAGCTAAAATTGGGAGAAGGTGGTATTACTCGATGGAGGAAAGAAGTACAGTATGAAGGGATGGATACATGAAGTGGTGGTGTGGACTGGAGAAGGGAGTGGAAGGTGTGGATACATTAAGTGGTGGTGGTGGACTGGAGGAGGGAGTGGAAGGTGTGGATACATTAAGTGGTGGTGGTGAACTGGAGAAGGGAGTGGAAGGTGTGGATACATTAAGTGGTGGTGGTGAACTGGAGAAGGGAGTGGAAGGTGTGGATACATTAAGTGGTGGTGGTGGACTGGAGAAGAGAGTGGAAGGTGTGGAGGCAAGAAAGGAGAGAGAAGAGGAAGTGGCGAAAGTCAGGGTGGATGAGTGACAGCGTGAGAGAGCTGGAAGTTCTGGTGGAAGGAAAGGGAGAGACTTTTTGAGGACGCTGCAGCCTGAGAGATAGAGCTGGTGAAGAGGGATGACTTGAAATGGAGAGAAGACCTGTTGGAGGCCTTACAGGAAGAAAGCAATAACAGGAGGAAGCTGAAGGAAGAAGAAAGGAGAAGAAGGATGGCTGTGGAAGTGGACCAGCATTCAGTGGAGGGGGAAGTTAGTGGTGTGAAGGGAGTGGATCAAGTTAGAAATCAGGTGAGTGTTGGAAAAGAAGGAGTGGTAGAGATACCCAGGGACAAAGGGGAAATGGCAGGGGAGACATGGGGTTCTCATGTTGTTCTTTCCAGAGGGATGGTGTTTTGGCTGGAGGTTACTCTAAGGAAGCTGAGGTGGTACGTGTTTTGGGGAGCAGAGCAGTGCAGCCAGTGTTGTTGAAGCTTTGCCGGTGTGTGTTGGGGAAGAGGTTATGCAAATGACTGCAGACAGTGTTGTTGAAGCTTTGCCGGTGTGTGTTGGGGAAGTGGTTATGCTGATGAGCGCGGTGAGTGTTGTTGAAACTGTCACAAAAGTGGTAAAAGAGACTGTAACGGTAAATATCAGGGAATATGTGCAGCTGTGTTCGTGCGTGTGGGGGGGGGGGGGGCCGGCGGGAGATTAAGCAGAAAAGTTTGGCTTGTGATAGCATTGGTAGTATGAAGCGTATTAGAGATGTTGTATGTAGACCGGAAAATGCTGGAACAGGGGCTCTTGCTGGTAGAGTAGGGAGGGGAAATTTATCTACGGGGATGAGAGATGTAGTATGTTTGCTCAGGAAGGGGTAGCTGTTGAATATCACAGCAAAGTTTTTGGTAGAGCACCTGGGACTGACTCTGGATGTGGAGTATTGGGACAAATGGACGAGGTTATGGTGAGGATGATGATGATGCTTAAATGAGAGGAGGTGTGGGAGCGTAAGGAGGAGGAAGGGATTGGAGGTCATTCACCTGGAGGAAGGGGTATTGGGGACATTCTACGGGCTGGGGTGTAAAGAGAGGGACGACGGCTGCAGGATAATGGTTGAGAGAACTGTTATTTGGGAGAGGTGGGGTTGGGTAGTTGAGAAGGGTAATACGGGCGGCATGGAGGTTAGGTAAGGGAGTATGAGGGTTGAAAGTTTGGGGAATATCAGAGATGTGAAGGGGTTGTAGTCGGGGACAGTAGCATTGCCAGATTGGAGGGGGTGGGAAGGTGCCGGGAGGGGGGTTAGTAAACTTTATTTCTCACAGGAATGTTGGTGGAGTGATTAGTTGCTTGTGGTGGGGGATGCGGTGTAGTGACTGGTGAAGGAAGGAGGCATCATAGTGCTTGCATGGGGATTAGTGATGTGGGGAGGGGGACTGGACATGGTTTTCAAAGGGATTGGAAGCTAGGGTGAGGGAAGAGAAGGGCTAGGGTGGTAGTCTGCTTGGTGCCTGCGAGAGGTGGGGGTCGATTAGCGGGCTTTCGAGTAGATGCGGACATTTAGCTCCATGTTGCTTCAGAGGGTTTGAGACCTCTAAGTGGAATTTGTGCATGTGAGGGTGGATGGATAGGATTGGTGTTAAAGGAGGTTGGAGGAAGGGTCTCAAGGAAGTGGAAGTGGAAACTTGAGTAAGGGAAAGGGGGAGAAAGGCAACGATGGAGAGATATCGGGAAGAGAAAGGTAGGATGGCATTGGAGGGCTGGTACCAGGGGATTGGGGAATGCTTTGTTTTTTTTTTGGGGGGGGGGGGGGCGGGGGCGGATGTGTTGGTGAATGGAGGAACTCAGAGAGAGAGGAATGGGGAAGGAGTGAAGGGGAAAAAGCCATTCGTTGGCTCTTTAGATGGAAGAAGTAGGGAAGGGTGTAAAGTCGGGAAAGATGATTCTCAATGTTGGGGGATGGAATTTGGAGTTTTGGAGGGCTATGCAGCTACGGCCAGCACCTTGTTCAAATAGGGAAGCCAATAGCATTATCACCATCATCTTCGTCACCATCAGTGCTGAATTTAGTCTACCACATTACCGTAACAGTAGTGGTATTTGGAAGTGATGCTGTATGCTGTAATGTCAGTGTTAATATATAGGGTTTCGTACGGGCCGTTGAACATCTGGAAATATCCTGGAAAATGAAAACGAAATTCCAGGCCTGGAAAAGTGCTTGAAAAACGTGAAAATTTATGCAAGTCTGGACTACTCCTGTAAATTCAGATAAAAGAAAATCGAGGTTTTGTTTTCCGTGTTGGGTTCGTTGTGCAATTTATGTTAAGAAACACAAATTAACCATGCAGTTTAAAGTCTCTAGTTACATGCATGGGCATGTAATCGCTAACATGTTCGGTTTTCTTTTTAATTTTATTTTAAAAAGTACTGCAATTTTGTCATTTAGTGGACTAAAATTTGCCACATACACCTCGAGGCAATGTTGGTAAGGTTTCATATTGAACAAAATTGTCTTTTAATTGTTTTATTGTCTGATCCTAGAATTTTCGCTGATGAGTCCTGGAAACATCTGGGAAAAGTCCTGGAATATTAAATTTTGTAGACAGATAGGTATGAACCCTGAATATTACCTCGAGTTCTATCTCTTGTTCTGGGTCGCGACCCCGTGCACTAAGTAGAGTTTGTTTTAATGATTTTTTTTGGCTTTTAGTTTAATGTTTTTTTCTAAGCTGCTGGAATTCATCTACAAAAACTTAAAACAATAATAACAATAACAGCAAATTAAAATCACGTGATTTCAGTGATTATGGCTTTCTAATTGATTTTATGACAGAGCTGTTCTCTTCTGGAGTGAATCATACATAGAACGTGCCAAAAATTGGAAAACGATTGGACTAATTTTGCCTTTCCTATGATAAAAGGACCTGGGGTTGGGGGGTGGGGGAAGAAATCTGAATAAACATTACTAGGAGCCGATGAAGCGAGCCCCCCTGGGGCTCTTTTTACCCCCTGACATTACCTTGCAAAATTGTGGCATTCAAATTGGGCACATATACACAATTTGATTAAAAATAAGAGGAAATTATTTTTTTCCAATTGATTTTTTTGGACGCGCGTGACCAAGCGCCACACAGGCTAACTTTTTTTTTTTTTTGTTATTTTCAGATTTCCGATGAAATCATCATTGGTACCTGGTAAGAAATATTAAAACGAAGAACTAGGAAGCTTAAAAACCAATCAGCTCGGGTCCTGTTAATCAACACAGCAAACGTTGCCGATTTCAATAAAAAAAAAAAAAACACCACTTATCACTAATCGATTTCTACCTACAGCCAGAGGCATGATTCCTAGTAGCCACGTTCCATTTCCAGATACCCGCTTAAATGACGTCAAAAACAGGGTGGGCATCACGCATTGCGCATGCGTTTTCGTCTGACATGTCTTCCCGTCCGTGGTTTCGTCGTGGTTTGTGGTCTATACGCGAGTTGTACAGTAAATACTGAACTCCTAGACGTTGTGAAGTGGTTTTAAAAAGGGTGCGACGCCAAGTTGGGTTCCTTGACCATCTTTTCCTTTCCAACGAATTGCGATCGCGTGAAAATGAGAGAAATGGCGCGGTTTTCCGTCAACTGAAGTTGTATTTGGAGATCCAAGATGGCAGCAGCTTCGTCGGGCTTTCCTCTAACTATCGTACCTGATCCTGTGTCAAGTCAGTCGCCAGAGGTGGATCACAAAGGGATTTATTTAGCTGGTAAGTTGGGTAAGGTGTACCGATGTTTACGCCGAGGTTTTACACATTTACGTGTGGGTTTTGCGGCTTGATCGGGTGTGGATGCGCAAGTCAAAATCTGACGTATTTGTCACATTTTTATATGTCAACGTTGTAAAAACACGAACCACCCATTTATGTTTGCACCGATTTTGAATGAGATTACGATCGGTACGTTGTGATTTCCGATAAAATTGTATTTAAGGGAGGTGATCACATCGTGGTGTGTGTGAATGTGGGTCAGAGTGCCTTTTGCGGTGCAGGAAAAACCGAAATTGGTTACGGTGAGTCGAGAGACGATAGAGTTCCACGTCCCCAGGTTCGGTAATCAATTACCTGTGAAAATATCGACACAGCTAGTTAAAATCGTGGATCGTGTTTGCATTAGTTAGTTAGTGCTTAACTAATTTGTGGTGGAACTGCAAATTCTGTAAACATAAGGTGGTTCAGCTGAGCGTGACCAGTAATTAGAAGGTGACTAAGGCAAGGTTCAAGGAAAAGTGGGTGGTGACTAGGCGTTTGCGGTCCTTGAAGCCGGTTTTTCAAGTAAGGGCCTTCGTTGCCGATTTGCGTTACAAACGTGATGTTGTATTTATTTATTTATAAATAACATTTGTTATGTTTCCCTAAATGGGAAGGTGAGATAATACATGTAACAAAAAAATGTATACTATGCTTTGCGAAAACTGAAAAGGCAAAAAGTGCAACAACAAAAAT
>JAHWFP010134881.1:22953-41249 GCA_023313725.1 Lithobius niger | reverse complement strand
ACTGATTAATTTTATTAGAGAAGAATCTTTCAATTATTTTATCTATTATTGATAGTAGGGATATTGGTCTATAGTTATTTTTATCTTTTTTGTCTCCTTTTTTATAAATTGGTCGTAATACTTGTATCTTTAGTTCATCTGGCCATATTTCCTTTTCAATCATTTTATTAATTAATTTGCATATAAATACTGCTGTATTGTTTTCAGATTGTTTAAGAACATCTGTATGGATTCCATCTACACCTGTCGCTGTTGTATTTTTTAATTCCTTAATAATTTGTGTTATTTCTTTTGTTGTTGCCTCAGCTATATACATGGTTTTATCACTGATTTCTGCTGTCTTTTGTTTTCTTTTATTGTAGATTTTGTTATAATGATGTCCACTTTTGTAATTTATAAGCTTTGGTTCAAATGCTCCTTTCAGTTTTGGTATCTGGTTAAGGAAATTTTCGTTAAAATCATTCCTTAGTTGTTGTATTTCTATACCTTTAAATGCTTCCTTAATATCGGTATCAATACTTTTTTTCTTGTCGTGTTGTTGTTCATTTATTTCATCAATTACTTTCCATAGTGTTTTATTTCCACTGTCTGCCTTTTCTAATTTATTTTTAAAATATTTTTGTTTACATTCTCTAACTTTTTTTGCTATCAGATTTTTCAAATGTCGATACTGTTGTAGTTGTTCTTTGTTTATTTCCTTTTCTTGTTGTAACTTTGTCCACAGTTTATTTTTTTTATTTATTATACTGATTAATTCATTTGTTATCCACGCACTTCTTTTTTTTATTTCATTATTATCTTGCTTTTTTTGTTTTGGTTTAGTTTTGTAACATTTATTGTTGTCATATATATTCTTAATTGTCTTAATAATTTCTGTACACATAGCATTAGGGCAATCTATCACATCTAAGTACTCCCAATTTTGATTTTGTAAATCTTTAATTATATTTTTATAATTATATTTATTGAGGATGTTGTGTTCGTTTGCTCCATCTAATTCTTTCGTTTTAATTTTTTCTTCTTTCCATAGCCAGCATGTTGTGAGATAGTGGTCTGCAATTCTTATTTTAATTATTCCTGCATCTTTATTCCACGTATTATCTCCTAATTTTACATATATATGATCAATACATGATTTTTGTTTAATATTTTTGCCATCCTTGATAATGATTTCTTCCCTTGTTACAGAGTCTATAAGTGTTTCAGCTCCAGACATCATGTTTTCATACTTGTCAATATTGGTTTGATCATATTTATCTTTACAATCACCATCATTTTTCAAAATATCAATGTTTATATCTCCAATTATAATCACATTCTCATTGTTTTGTCGTTTATTTTTTGTTTTAATAACTTTTTTTAAATCTTTTATAAATAAACTTTTATTTGTATCTGGTTTTCTATATATTATTATTAGTTTAACATTATCTGTGTGTCTTTTTATTATAATTTCTAAGCCATTATTGTTTTCTAGATTTAAGCTTTTCACATTTTGTTCTTCAACATTGATATTATTTTTTATGAACACCATTATTCCTCCACCTCTAACAGTATGGTCTCTTGTAATATTAAATTTTTTATAACCACTCAAGTTATAATTACACACTTCATGTTTTTTTATGTTCACTTCAGTTAAAACTACAATGTCCCAATTTATTTTAGTTTCTGCACAATGATATTTTAAAAGATCCCAGTTTTTTCGTAAACTTCTAATGTTAACGTGTATGATCTTAAAATTGATATTAGATTTAGTTACTTTATCAATTTCATCTTTTACTTCACTATGTTTGTCAAAGACCTTATTTTTAAACATTGTTGACCGGCGGTGGTAAATCCTCTTCTGATCTTATTATTACTACCTCTTGCACATTTTCATTTTTCCTAATAATAATAATAATAATAATAATAATAATAATAATATAATAATAATAATAATTTATTCAGTATAAATATACACACATTTCATGTGCATGCACGAAGCTCAAAGAGCTTGTATGTGCACTGAACATATCCAAAACCTAATGTCATAACAATTTCATAACATGTTTATTTTTTACATCATATTTTTCAGATTTTAACACACACACACACACACACACACACACACACACACACAAATAAACAAATACTAAGTCAATAAGCTAACGAAGATGCAATTTAAGTTTGATCAATTAGACCTAATAATAGTTCAGCATAAGCCAATTCTTAATTTTTTTTTTGATATTAAATCTGGTTAGGGTCTGTCTGATATCCAATGGTATTTCATTTAAAATAGTTGGAATATTATATTCCAGTCTTCTTTTGCCATAGGAGTTTCTCCAAGATGGTATTTTGAGCCATGCTGCATGATTTCGTACATGTCTTAAAATTTTAGTCTGATATGTTAAATCAAAAAAATTATTCGTTATTACTGTCAATTTAAACAGTAATGAGAAGTTCATTAGGCTGTATTTCTTCAGAATATCAGTAGTTGACATTTTTTGCGTAGATCTAAATAATGCTTTCGTTGCTATATTTAGTACTTTTTGTAGATTTTCGATGTAGTTATCCGTAGTTGATCCAAAAATTGTACATGCATATCTGACATATGACAGAATCCAAGATTCATAAAGTATTTTTTTTACTTCGATCCCAAAACAATTGTTAACCTTATATAGTAGTGGTATCATTTTCCTAATTTTGTTTTTAATATTTTCAATATGTGTATAAAATTTCCAACTTTCATCAATTTGAAGTCCCAAGTATCGAAGGGAGGATACCTGTTTAATCCTAGGGCAACTGTTACACTTAAAAATTTCAAGGCAATCCTCTTTATGCGAAAAAATACCACACTTTAATTTTTCAGTGTGAGATGTAGATACATGCAAAAAGTTGGTTTTCTCATTGTTGATGTAAAGTTCGTTATCATAAAGATATTGATCAATATTGTTAAATTCGCTTTGTAAGTTTTTTACCATTAAATTTTGTTTTTTATGGATAGAAACAATGAGAATATCATCAGCATATAGGGTGATATGACATTTATGGATTCTTTCAGTAATATCATTTATGTAAATTAAAAATAACATAGGACCAAGAATTGAGCCCTGTGGTACCCCATATTGAACCTTAGCCCATTCACTTTCTGAATTCGCAATTTTTACACAACTTTGTCTGTTGTTCAGATAACTTGCTAGAATATTTAATATTTTTCCACGAATACCAATATTGTAAAGTTTATTATGCAGTATTTTATTGTCAATTGTATCAAAGGCCTTTTTCAGATCAATAGAGATTAGGCCGACATGATTACTATTATCTAAAGCATTAAGTATTTTATTATTAATGACATTTAGTCCATTTATAGTCCCAAGTCCCTGTCTGAATCCATATTGAGCTTTATTCAGAAGTTTAAATTTATTTAAGAAATTAGAAATGCAATTAGCAAAATATTTTTCAATTATTTTATTAAGAACTGGGAGTAAAGCAACAGGCCTGTAATTACTGTAAAAATTTTTTTCACTTTTTTTATATATAGGTCTTATAACTTGCTTTTTTAGGCTATCAGGCCAAATTTCAGAATCAATAATTGCATCAATAAGTATCTTCAAGAATTCTGCTGAATTTTCCTTATTATTGACAAAATGTTCCAATAAAAAACCATCATATCCACAAGATTTTTTTAAGTTTAAATTTAACATAATTGTGATAATATTTTGGGTGGTTGGTTTTACAACTTGAAAAGAATTAATACATGTGCTTGTATTTCTTGTGTTTGAAGTTTTATTTTTTGTTTTAGAAGCGTTATCTTTGTTTTTTTGGAGTTTCAATAGTGGTACTTCTTGGTCAAAGTATTTGGCAAAATTGTTACAAAGCATTTGTGTATTATTTTCTTTGAAATTTTTTTTTATTTGTTCATCTTAAGTTACCATTTTTTTTCTTACTGAGTCCACTTATTGTATTTATTTTATCCCAATTTTTTTTACCATCATGTTTATTTGTTTCAAAGAATATTTTGTAGTATTCTGCTTTGGCAACCAGAATTTGTTTTGTAATATTTTTCTTAAGTGCATTGTATTTTTCTAAGTCCTTTACATTAGGAATTTTTGTTTTAGCAATTGTATTCCAAAGTTTATTTTTTTCGTTAATTATTTTCAATAGATCAGAGTTCATCCATTCCTGTCTTTGTTCATTTTTATTTTTATTTATTTTTAAATTTCTGTGAGACTTTGTGATAGTATTACTATTGTAAATATTTTTAACCACAGTTTCAATTTCATTGTAAATATCATTAGGTCTACTAAGTTTGTGCAAATAATTCCAGTTATAATTTTTAAGCTGTAAATTAACACCTTTGTGATTGAGTTGCTGATAATATGTACTTTTCTGTACCTGTTCATTAGGCGAGTATTCTTCACACCAAATTTGAATTGCCGTGAAGTAATGATCCGCAATTTTTATTTTTATTACAAAGGAGTTATATAAAAAATGTTGAAGTTTGCTGTAAATTAGGTCGATACATGATGTTGTAATTCTGTTTTCTCTAAAATCAACTCTGGTGGGGTAATTTATATGTGTAGTAAGGCCTAAAGCTGCCATTGTATTTTCAAATCTTTCAATGTCATATTTTTCATTTGGATCTTGATGGCCTTCTAAAATGTTAAAGTTAAAATCTCCTAATAAAAGTATATTGTTATTTATATCAATATTTTAAACATATTCTTTAATCTTCTTAATGAAATGTTGTCTACTTGCAGAGGGTTTTTTATAAAAAGTTATAATTTCAAATGTTTTGTTGTTATAATAATAATAATAATAATGGTTTTATTGTACGTGTTGTTATGTACAGGCACGAAGTCTTACAAAAGACTTGTGTGTGCAAGCAAAAAACAAATATAAATATATGTAAATACAAAAAAAATACAAATAGAAATTAATATTAAAAATACTAAAAAAACAATTACATGTTAACAAATTTCATCAAATTTCAATGCTTTTTGCTGTTGTTATATTAATTTCATTATATTAAATAGCAGACGTTAATGTAGCCTTCAGAGCTATTTCCTTATTCAGTTAGTTTGACCCATTTTCTGATTTTTTGTGTCATTTCTTTATGATTTACTATATTTCTTAAATTTGTTGGTAATGTATTAAAATGATAAGGTATTTGGAAATTTAGATCTCTTTTGCCATATGAGTTTCTCCATATTGGTTCAATTAGCCATTTTTTGTCCATTCTCTTAGCTCTTACTGTTTCTACTTTATACTTTTTGTTATTGTTTTTTTAAATGTTCATTTTGTAGGTTTGCTCTATGTTTAGAATTTCGGTCTTTTTATATATTTCTTTACTATCTTGTGATTCATTAGTTCTAAATAATACCTTGATGGCCTTGTTGATAGTTTTTTGCAATTGTATTATTAGGCTTTTTGTCGTAGATCCATACTTTTGTACTAGACATTATAAGTGCATCAAATATTGCTTTATTATTTCTTACACTTAGGTATTATTTTATTCTGTAGAGTAATGGTATTGTTCTTCTAATTTTTAGTGTTAATTTATCAATGTGATGATAGAATTTCCAATTTTTGTCAAGTTCAAGTCCTAAATATTTTACGTTGTGTGCTTTGTTTATTATATCACAGTTGCATTGAGTTTTGTTTATTTTACATTTACCGTTATACATAGTAATATTACCAATAGTTTGTTGCATGTGTGACGTAATTATTGGTAAATAACAAGTTTTATCTTTGTTTAAAATTAAATCTTTTTCATGAAATAGATTTGAAGTTTAATGAAATCTTCTGGTAAGTTTTCCAACATTTTATTCTTCTTAACATTAATCGCTAGCATAAAAATGTCGTCTGCATATAAGGTTAAGTATGTTTTCCAGTTCACATCTTGTATATCATTTATGTATATTAATAATAACAATAATAAAACTGTGTTGTAAAGCAACAGGAAAAAAGAAGAATCCAAAAAGACCACTGATACCCTATTCATTGATTATAGGATGTTGGAAAGTCACGCTGTTTGGTAACTCACTTTCTCTTTAAAACGGGCCTTTATCACAAATATGTTTTTTTTTGTAGGTTCTATGTAGGGGTGGAAAGGATGCATGGGCGAAATCTCACTTCCCCCGTCGTTCACACCAGGTTGTCTTACTGCATCCATCAAAGGAAACTTAAGGATATTCCAGCAGCCTTGTTAGTAGAATTCCAACAGCAGCAGCAGCAGCAGCAGCAGCATTTCTGCTGATCGCTGAGCAGCGGCGCTGTGTTCCTCGTGGGAGATGGAGGCTAACCATAAGGTTTCGGCCTGGAAACCACCTAATTAAGGCATCACACAAAATGACCGGCTTGCGTTCCATCGGAGCCGGAATGACTCACTTCCTCATCAAAACTAGCCATTCAAATCGGTATGAAAGATAATTGCACTCTTCCTTTTTATTTCTAGTTCCGTAAAACACACGACCAACGTTTGGCGTTTAAAACGCAACTTTATGTCTTACTTAACGGTCTGGTTGAATGGGAAGACGGAAGAGGAAATAAGTGTCAGTGAAGATACAATATCAACTCACAGGATATTAAGGAAAATTGGAAATTAGCCAACAGCAAAAAACATACACTAGAAATAACTTGTTCAGTAAGCCACCTTTATGCACTTACGTTTCGTCGGAGTAGCATGACCCGGATTCGAACCGGCTACCCAGTTCGCCCCCAAATCACTTGCATAGCGCCTTAATCGCTAGGGCTACATATTTATAACTCACACGATACACATGTACACTTCTCTATACTTTGTTCCACATTAAATTTGCAGGCAACTGACTGTATGACGCCACGTTTTCTTCCACTACGAGTGCAACAAAAATACGTAAATATCACATTCGTACACTCTAACAGAAACTGTGTAGAGTCTACAAGTGTGACATCCACATGTTTTGCACTCCCAGAGTAAGGAAACCTGGCGTTATACAGTCATTTTCCTTCAAACATAATGTGGAACAAACTATAGTTAGAAGATCAATGTAGAGACGACCACTCATACTAGGCACTTATACTCCAAAACAGGCCATGCAAAGACACAATATGCCTAAAATAGGATTGTAAATCCCCTGCATAAGAAACAGCGCCTGATCATGTCGGCAGCTGTCTGTGTGGCCCCGGCTTCATAACATTGCAGCAGTGAATAGTTCTTTTCAGGTCATCATCAACCCACACACCTATAGATATTTCACCATACGGAGGTTTCCAGGGAAATTCCAGAGATGAAATAATCATGGAGTTTACTTGTTTGTCCAGCATGGAACATGTGTTACACTTGGTAAGCTAACAAGATTTGCCAATCATTAAATCAATCCGTAAAAGTGCAGGCAGAAGTGCAGAGCAGATGGTCGGATATATCAACAATTTTGAGGGGCAGTTTCACGTCAATAGCGAATGTAGGCATTTCTTCGAGTTGGTTTACTACCTGGCGGTCATAGAGCCGTGCGGGACACCAATGACAGAGCCGTGCGGGACACCGATGGATAAATTATTTTTTCTCCTACCTATCAGAAATGAAATCACGGATTCAATACCAAAACTAAGTAAGTGCTGTTTTCGTTTGCTGATTCACCACATTGCTATCACAGTGCAAGCGTTTTACGAAACTCGAGTGACCAACTCCTTGAGTGCAGAAACAAGCATCGTCTTATATAAATACCGTAAATACCGTGCTGTTTAAGGATTGGTTTTACCGACTGGTTGTTTCCAACTTCATCCTAGCTTCGTTCTGATGTGTAGCAACACAGCGAGGCCGCCAAGCACGCCAAGCGATAGACGTACGGCTCAGGGGAAGTGCGTGAGATGAGCAAAGTTTGCTTAGATTGGCCTTGCAGCTCACGTATTGTGTAAATAGAAAATGAAATGGTTCGCAAAGTGGCACGTGTTTGCCGCCGAAGTTGTATGCACTGAATGAATTCACACGCCATCACTTTTTTAATTCTTTAATGTTGTAGATTTTGCAATTACCTTTTTCAAACATACATACGAGTGGATTTAGATTTGCTAAAACCTCATAAATCAGTGAATATATAAACTGTGTAAAAAATCTTTTCTCTGTTCGTGTATACACCCAGAACGCAAACATAGATGGCGACAAGGCCCTTACGCGTTCGGAAATTGTGTATACTGTAAATGAATTTGTTGAATTTATACCTTATTCAAGCTGACCATATATACCGTATAGAGACAGCTAGTTTCTATACTCCGTACGCGATTTGTAAACTGGGCGTGGCTCGCGAGCAGCATGATTGTAGCGTACATTTTCCCGGAGTCGGTGTGCCTTGTGGCTATCTATAGACCGCACCAGGGCTTGTCTGTGCGTGATCATGGTTTTGTTATTTGATGCCAATTTTTTTAATGTCGACTTTTAAAATTCTTTTTGTTACAGGCCTTCTCCATCAATAGGGAATCGGGGGGAATCGAAGACAAATAATAAATATTGGGGGGGGGGAGGGGTTATAAGATAAATTTCAGGCAGGATTCAAAAGAGAAAATACTTTTTTTCTTACCGGATCTCATTTTAGCCTCGGTTTTCTGTCCACTTACTGTCATAATTTCCGACTCCGGCCCCTTCAGCAGTGGAGTAAATAAGGATGGTGGAGTAAAAGGGTCCCCTCCCCCCCACCCTAACATCGTGCCGTGGAGCATAAAATCTTTGGAAAAATGTATTTATTTACTATATTCTTTAAAACATTCGCCACTGCCTTTTGGGTATTTCTTCACCTCCCCCCCCCCCTCCCCACCATTCTTGTATTTTGGGTCAGACGGTAATAAATATAAAAAACACTTAGGTTTTAAGTTTTAATTCATTGTGGAGCTAAAAGAAAAAGTTAAGGAAGAAAGTGTGTTCTACTGTGAATGTTGTAACAATTTATTTGTGAAACAGTACAAATTTGTTAAACAGTACTAATTTTTGGTGGTTGTGAAAACAACCGTTTGTATAGCTCTGAGAAGAGCTGTTTGTTCACAGCCAAGCTAGGGGGTTGTAGAAAGTGGGGTAAAAATCCAGTTCGGAAAAGAAGCACTCCATCTTTAACAAAACCATCCTGGCTGCCGGTGTGTAGCAAAATGAGTCTTCGGACCCTTCCGATCGGAATAAGGCGTCCAACCAAGCCGTCATTTGCGCTGTCAGCTGTGAGTCCGGTGCGCCTTTTCTTTAGCTGCCATTGGCGTTCGCGCCCGTGACGCTCATTCACCCAAGTTTCATCCAAATAAATAAATACTGTAAATGAGACGGATTACTTCTTAAATGTCGTACCTGACGTAAAAATCGGCGATGCTGGGCAACAATTTCTGGACGCTTTTATTTAAAATTTCTGTTGTTGCATTTTCCGTATTTCATTTCAAGTTTCTTTTTCATGGTTTAATAAATGCGACGGAAATTCTCCCATCTTTAAATCCAATCTTCGATTTGAACTTGGCCAACACATTATCAAGATTTGGATAATTACCTTCTCGGTGAATTTCAGTTATTGATGTTCGAGCGGCTGACAGTTGAAAGTCGTCCAAGCTTGTTACCGTTGGCGCCCTTCGCCGTTATTTCGCTGCCGTTACGAACCGCGGAACTGTAGCGTCTACTGCGGTTGGAGTGGCACTTGTTTGGGCGAGTAGTTGCGCGCCTTCGTTAACTATTTGTTTAACACAACTGAAAGAAACCTTTGTTGCATCTAACGTTTCTTGGGAAACGGGGTTCTTGCTCTTTGTTGGTTCCTTGCTTCGCAGATAACAATAAACATTCCAAATAATTTCCCTAGTTGGCTGTGAATCATTTTACCTCTTTTCCCGATTGAAGACGCGTTAATAGACGCCATTTTGTGACACTGGCGGTTTTTTTTACCCATGATGCTAGTCGTGGTGTTGTACTGGAGTGGACAATTGATATTTTTTTTAAGCCACGCCCAGTTTACAAATCTTGTACGGATTATAGCATACGCATCGGAAGTACATTACTCGAAGTGCTCTGGAATGTTTCTATAAATCTATATCTATGCAAACAAGTGCTGAGGATTAAAAGATTGCGTGAAACTCGTTGCTTATAAAATACCTTGCAAATCAACAAGGTTGATGATGCCGTTTGAATAAAACTGGTGGTCTGGTGAGTTTGCAGTTGTATCCGGCCACTTTTTTTTTGTTATTTTTTTTTTTTGCAGTCCGGTGGGTATATGGTTTGGTTGCGCTGAGAACGGTAGCTTAGCCGTCGAAAGCTTCAATACACTTTTACTTAAAAAAGTCTGTGTTGGAGATGTACCTCGTGGATTCACGACGAGTTTGCTTAAATAAGTCTACACAAACCGCTGTAAATTATATTATAAAGGAAAGAGGAACGGCGAAAATCATACACTAAAAATAACATAGTACAGTAGTGATGCACTAGACATATTGCAGTATTTATGCCAGTGGAGGAGTGTGCACACCAATAATGGCATTATGTTAGCGATCTGGGGACGGATTGGGTTGTCAGTTCGAATCCGGGTCATGCCACTCCGACGAAACGTAAGTGCATAAAGGTGGCTTGCGCTGCACTCACAACGTTATTTTTAGTGTAGGATTGTCGCTACTTGGCTCGTTTTCTTGTTCCTTATATAATTAACAGTTATTTTGTGGATATTTATTTAATCATTCGTTAAGCCTTTGTATTTATTTAAATCCATTCTCTATTGTCTATGGCCTCAAGCATTCTAAAAATAACAATATAATAGTAAGACACTTTAACCATCATGAAGAGATTGTATGGACTACGGAAGAGCAATGAGCCACTAACACTGTGCTAATACAATTTAGAATTGAAATTGCCGTTTCCAGAACTGTATAAGAGGGACTTTGTCATGGCTAATTTAAAGGCTCGAACTGAGACTGCACCAACGGCAACATCGGGAAGCAAGTTCCAAGGTGCTATCACCATCATCGCCAAAAAAAAAAATGTCGTCTACATGCATTCTAGTCTCGAATGAAGTCTCTGTCGAATGGAGCCCTAGTCACTGTTGTGACCTTAATAATGGGTTCAGTGAATCATCTTTATGCCGGTATAGAATGTACCTATCGATGCAGGCGTTATCCGTCATTTAATCTGGGGACGAATTGGGCTGCAAGTTCGAATCCGGGTGACGCCACTCCGACGAACGTAAGTGCATAAAGGTGGCTTACTGTACTACATTATTTCTAGTGTATGATTTTCGCTGTTTGCCTTGTTTTCCTCTTTCCTTTAAATAAGTATAGTAATTAGGTTACTAACAGTAACAAACATTTTTTAACTAGGTTCGGCAGAGAAGATGGCTCATTGAGGTGCAAATAATTTTGAAAAATGCTGTACTTTCTAAAAAAATAAAATTATAAATTTGGTAATAACGTTCAACACTTGCAAGTAAAACCATGTTTTTCGTATAATCTGCAACCTTTGTAGTCACTGGGATACCCACCTGGTTAGGGGGGTGGGGGATTGATGCTTAATGGTGCGTTCACATCCATCTTGGTCAGGCCGGGTGACGGAGGTCTGACCCGAAATTCCCGGTCGGGTGCCGTCCAGTGACCCGAATGAATGACCAGATTTGACAGGGATCCAACTCTGATAAAGGTGCTGCAGTAAAAGAATCGAAACACAACCATTTCTTATACAGACCTTTGAGACTTTGGCCTCCTCCATGGCATTCGCTCGATAGTCTTCAGTTAATTTGTGTGAAATGTTCACTGCTACGAACTGTATCCTCTGAGACTTTCTGTGCTTCGAAAAGTCAAAAGAGGCCAAGAATAAGATAGCCTGTATAGTTTGTTCCTCATTATGTTTGCAGGTAACTGAATGTATGACGCCACTTTTTCTTTCACTACGAGTGCAAAAAATACGTAAATATAACACTCATAGACTCTGACAGTAGGTGTAGGCAATGCCGCAATTAAGGGGGTGCAAAGGGTTGAAAGGCACCCGTGCGTAGGAGGCAAGGGGGCCCTAAATTCAAGACAGGGGGCCCAAATTTGCACATAAACTAATGTAAAATAGGCTACAACCTGGCACCCAAAATTGCTTCGTCTTTTGGGGTCCTACATTTTAATCTTGCACCCTCATTTAATAAGGTCTACGTTTCATAAGTGTGATATCCACATGTTTTTGCACTCGTAGTGCAAGGAAACGTGGCGTCATTACAGTCATTACAGTCATTACAGTCAGGAACAAACTACAGGGCGTCCATAAAGTAGTCACACAGTTTAAAAAATTCAAGAAAAACATTTTTGTCCAATAAATCAAAGCATTATTGTGTGCGCAGCCTATCTTAAGTCCTGCAGTAATTTTATGAGCAGCTACGTCTTCCTGGAGGGGGCGGCTTTAATCGGCGGCCGCCATTGTTTTTGTAGCCATCTTGGATATCAACACGGCACTCCGCCACCAAAAAACATACAATCGATTATCTGTGTTCGTTCTGAGGCGAACTCAAGATAGGCCGCGGACACTTTACATAAATAGAAAGAATGACATTTAACGTTTTTTTTTTTCATTCACCATGTCTACATATGTGATAATATCTCGACCTGAAAATCGTCATGCAACACGCGAGCAAGAGTGAGACAGCAAATACTGAATGTGTGGTGCGCCTTAAACGCCACGACAGACAGAGTTATTGGCCCATTTTTTTTTTTTTTGTTTTGCAGAGAGGACCATTAAAGGGACATAAATCCTCCGGTATGTCGTGCGACCCGTCGAGAGTAGCGTTTGCAACATTTACACAGGTTAGAGTTAATGTCGCAAAATCATTTCGCACGAAAGAAAAAAAAACAAGAAAGTGACTGTGTTGACAACATATACGTTTGAACTAATGTCGAAAAACTGAGTCATGCAGGAAAGTCAACAGGGATACATGTGCCTTTAACGGTAGCAACTGCTCGAAAACTATACAATACCTCATTCATCCACAAGTCATCGTCCTGCAAGACGGTGCACCGCCTCATTGGAGCCTTGTAGAAACTTGCTTGTAGTGAGGGAGAAACTCGCCCACAAATTCCCAGGGCAATGCGGGGCCTCGACATTGTTAATCTCAGTACTCGGAAAGCGGGTAATAACCTATTTGCCACCCAGTCACGTAACAATTGAAAAGCGCATTCACTGTCATTGTTATTGCAACTTCCTCCTTGTTCGTTGAAGGGGGAAAATCGGCATTAGGATTAGTTTTCTGTGCAAACATTGTTGCACGCACAGTCGCATTGTCAAGCTTTCTGAGCAAAAGAACGTCAGCACGATTCGTTCTTTGTTGTGCGCGTGCTGGCCCTTTGTCGATCTCAGCACTCCAGGCCTGGGATGTAAATCCCAGTATACTCCGTGCCTGAGATGAAGGTATCGAGCTTGTAGCATGTTTACAAGCATTGTTGTATAGTACTGAGATCGTCTAAACTGGATGATAAGGCCCTTGGCCTCCCTATTCGCCTGACGTAACGCCTCTCGACTTCTTTTGGTGGGGGTTTGTGAAAGACACTGTGTATAAGTCGAAGGCACGTGACTATTGAAACACTGCGTCAACGGATAACTGCCGCTATTGTTTTGGCGGCGCCTGGCATACTACGAAATACGTGGATGGCGATAGACTACCGATTAGACATTTTGAGAGCCACGCATGGTGCCCCCATCGAGATATGGTGAATGAAAAAAAAAAACTTTAAATATCATTCTTTCTATTGGTGTAATGGTTTGATTCATTGCGTGTTAATCGCTTTTCCTCCCTAGATTTTTAAAACTGTATGGATGGACACCCTGGAATGGACACCCTTTATCCCCTGCAATTGTTCTTCTCTGGCATTACCCCTTTAAACAGCTATAGATTTACGCAAATGCGAATACAAAGCCCTGGACAACTCGTCCGTACGTTCTACTTCTTACCTGGGGGCAACAAGGGGCTATGTTAGTCTAGACATTGTTGAGTGGCCGCCTCGTTTGCGGCGGACATTACGGTTCATTGTTCGAGTGTAGAACCTACAAATTGCAGCTTTCCCTTCTCTCCAGGTATATCCAAGCTTTCATTTCTCCATCAGTCTCTCTTACGTTAACTCTTTTCACTTCAAACTCTATTTCAAGCCACAACCCCAGTATCCTTCAGGCTAGGATCGATGGGGACGACCAGGGCCCCATGGCCGACTGGACAAACCACGACATCTTGGCTTGCTTCAGGCTAAGCCTTAAATCAAACACTGTGGTTTTCAGAGCAAGGGCCGAAAAGCAGAAGCCAACCAGCTAGAAGAAGAAACTTGCTAGTTTAGCCTGGCTGACTCTTTAGTTAGCAGTGCGTAAAACCAGAACCAACGTTTAGAAGATGAAAGAAAAACGGGACTACGTCATGTTCCGAACAGAATTAACATAAGAGTAAGTTAGGGTTGACTTGCAGTACGAGTGGACTTGCTCTAGTCCGTAGATACGTGATTTCTAGGGACTAAATGCTCCTAAATATGAAAACGTTATGGTAAAAACGATGGTCATTTGACCAAAGCTTCCAAAAACTGTCGCTAGATGTCAATATTAGTCTTCAACGCCTCGAAAACTAAAAGTGATAACGGACACACGATAGCAACTACGGAATTGACCGGACGTCTTATCAACATGATCACAAGTTTGCAGAGCTAAGAAACGTACGATACTAGAGGAAGTCACACGGAGTCCATTGATACCCAGCATTATTTATTTACGTTAAGTTTCGTCCAAGAACTTAGCTTAGCCAGGAATGCATTTTCATAGCATTTTTACCGATCAAGATGGCGGCTTCCATAGTACTCACAAGCAGTTCTATTGACCACATTTTTTATTGCTGGGCTTACATGCAACAATTATTTTCAGAGGATCAGTCCATGTCTTGACAGTAATACTAATACTAATACTAATACTAATACTAATACTAATACTAATAATAATATTTATTCAGTGTATTACAAATCTGTACATAATCAAGGCATGAAGCATAATTGCTTGTTTGTGCACTGAAAAGTTTCATAAATATATGCATAGCCTATATCAGTTCAACATGTAAATACGGTTCGCACGAGTTCATATATGTTACACAAATGTAAGTATAAGACAAAACTCGTAGATTTAAATACAGTTCATATATTTCATACACGTAAACAGCTAGACAATTATAAGGATTTTGATTCTCTGTAATTCATAGTTACTTAACCAAGCTTCAAGGAAAAAATTTTAAGTTCTTTATTTTTTTTTATACCTAAGTAATTATCCAATTCTTTATTATTATTATTATTATTTTTTTTTTTTGATATTGTTACGTTTTAATTTAGATCTGATATGGCCTGGTATTTCGTTTAGTATATCTTGTATTGCGTATGCGTTTTGTGTTTTGCCGTAAGAATTCCTCCATGATGATGTTTTCAGTCAAGCCACGTTGTTTCTCAAAAGTCGTTCAATTATATTCTGGTATGTATGGTCAAAGTAGAAGTTAGTAAAAGTTATAATAATAGTAATAATTACAAACAAAAACGTCAAGTGTGCCGTAAAAAAGGGGATATATGATTGAATTTTCACTTGTTAAAATGAACAAGGATAAAAATTGATGATTTTTCATTGAAATAATAAAATGTTCAATTGAGAAAATTGCATCTGTTTAGGTGCTGTTCTGCTTTACGTTTTAAATATATGATTGATAAAGCACAACAGCACCTAAACAGATGGAATTTTCTCAATTGTACATTTTATAATAATAATAATAATAATAATAATAATAATAACATATGCTTTATTTAAGTACAAGTACATTGTTTCAGGTACAAGAACCGGCACGAAGTCCCAATGGACTTGTATGGGCAAGCAAGCTATATATTTTCATAATTCAATTACTTATTAAATTTCTAAATTATTACAATGTATATAATATTTTTTTACTTTAGTTAGACAGCACAATAATTTTTTTTTTCAATTTACCATTACTAATTATTTACACACATACACACTATGATTATATACAAACACTATAATATTTACGCTTTTATTTACACTAAAAGCTGCTTCATCTTTATTCTTTTTTTTTTTTTTGCTGAGATTCAAGTAACCATTTCTTGATTTTACTCTGCATTTATCTGTGTTGTTTAATATTTCTTAATTCACTTGGAATTTTATTAAATTCAAAAGGTATCAAATAATTCATATTTCTTTTTCCGTATGAATTTCGCCATTTTGGTTCTTGTAGCCACTTTTGATTTTCTCGAGTGCTTCTATTAACTTTATTTTACATTCATTTTTATAATAATTATTTTTTATTGTGTACCATTTTAATGTTGTATCAATTTTCATAATTTTTAATTTATTGTAAATTTAGTTACTATTTAATGTTTTTTTTAATTTTAAAAAGCACTTTAATTGCTTTGTTAGTAATTTTTTGCGTTTGTGCCATAATACTTTTCGATGTAGTGCCATACACTGTTATGCCGTAATTTACATTTGACATTATTAGCGCATCAAAGACCATTTTCCTTTTTTTTATGTTCAGTGTATTCCTTAGATTATATAGCGTTGGTAACATTCTCCTTAATTTTTGGTTTAGTTTATCTACATGTGTAAAAAATTTCCAGATTTTATCTAGTTCTCTTCCCAAATACCTTGCACAATTAACTTTTTTAATCTGTTTACAGTCACCATTGCATTGACATCTCTTGTTACATATTTTTATTGTTCCAAGTTCCTCGTGCATATGTGATGTTACAGTTGGTAAATATGTTGTCTTCTCATTATTGAGTATTAAGTCATTTTCTTTTAAATATATTTGTAGATTATCAAAATCATTCTGAAGATTGTTCAACATTTTTTTGCTGTCATTATTTATCGATAGCATGAAGATATCATCAGCGTATAATGTCAAATAGCTTTTCCATTGTATGTCAGTAATGTCATTTATATAAATTAAAAATAGCAGGGGTCCCAACACAGAACCTTGTGGAACACCATATTCAATTTTTCTCCATTTACTAAAGGTATCTCCAATTCGAACACTATAATGTCTTTCTGTTAAATAACTGTTAATTATGTTATAAATTTTGCCTCTTAGTCCATTTTTATACATTTTTTCTAGTAAAATATCTTTACTTAATGTGTCAAACGCCTTAGTTAAATCAATTAAAATTGCGCCAACATATGAGGAGGTTACTTGCAAAGGTGGCTATCTTCACTTTTTACTGAACTGAGAAAAAACGCAAAAATTCATTGTTGGCTAAGAATGCACATTAAAAAAATTATCCTTACCATTAGGTAGAACATAATGACACATATAAAAACCAGTAACAATGCAAATCAGCAACAATTACTTCACGCAAAATTACGCATTGTTGCTTGTATATAGCCACTTTTGATGGACCCAGCGTGGGGATAGCCCCTTTTGACGGTCCCAGAATGTTGATAGCTATTTTTGTTGGTACCAATTCAAAACGAACCTCATAATTTAATTGTATTATCTTTGTATGCAATTGCCTTGCAGTTGGGTAGGTGGTATTCAGGTATCAATGCATTAACAATTGTGTATTTCATTGTTATTTTTTTTTACTTCGTTTTAAAATACTAGAACAGAGAGCCAAATGGGGTCGGTAAATGATTAATACAGATGCAAACCTGTTTCTTTTACCTTTTGGAGTGAAATGTCAAATTGCCTTGATGTAGAATATAACCCTCTACCTTTGAAACCAGTATAGCAGAGCATTACTGGCTGCGACCTTTGGTTCAAAAGTCGTAGGTTCAGTTCCCCACTAAGAAAGAATAACACAAATATAAATTAATACAGAATAAAGATACGAATGTATTTCCCCTTGAATTTTCGACTTAAATTACAGACTACATGGTGGATACTAGGTAAATGGTGAGATGCTGCAGGGCAGCAGTTGAGGCAGCAGGCTGCACGGCTGCTGACGTAACGCAGCATGTAACGCACTGTGACATGCATTTGCTGCATCAGTTTAGCAGCCCTATTTGTTTCCTTAATACTATAATTTTATAGGAAAAAATGCACAAACATTTTTAAATCGTTTAAACCTTACAACATTTGCCAGGACCCAAAGCTTCGTACCTAATAAACAGATACAGCAGCTGTAAATTATGTAAAAGTAAGTTGGAAATAAGTCGCCAGCAAACTTCTATTACGTAAATTTTTAGTGTTAAATTTTTGCTAATGGCTTTTCCGAATTGATTTTGAGAGTTTTGGGATTATTTTGGGAATTAAACAACAACAACGAAGCACACTAGTTAGCCACTTTCAAAACCAGTTGTCGTATATCAGTCGATGCTACATCTAAAACAACACAACTCTTTG
>JAHWFP010134881.1:0-12953 GCA_023313725.1 Lithobius niger | reverse complement strand
ATCGTGTTGCGAACGTTTGACGGGGTGCAGTTATAGACCACAGATGCAAATGGGAAAGTCGAAGCATCTATCTATCTATCTATATATTTCGATTAACAGCAGCCTTAACGATTCTGAAGGATTATTAGGGAAGATTAAACAAAAGAAGCTTCAACAATCAGCAAGAGGGCGAGCGGGCTCATTCTTGCCACGGTAGCAAAGAAAAAGGGCGAGCGATCGACAATGAAAACGGATATGTGCTCTACCAATTAGAAACAAAGACTATGACTTCGATAATGCTGACTATTACAGCCGAGTTGAATCAGCGGGAATCAGCTAGACCAGCGTATGTTACGCCGGGGAACAACCAGTAGATTAGAAAGCTAACTAAATGTCTCTCAACTTACCTCTTTTAAGCCTACGCGGTACCCTGGCGATAGATGCGGCTACTGACACCTCTGATAATGCTTTTGCTTTTGAAGCAGCCTGAAGGCAAAGCATTATCAGAGGTATTAGAAGCCGTTGGTACCGCATGGGGCCCCGCGTACAAATGGAAGAGGTTAAAACCACTTGGAAGAGGTTAAGATGCTCTATCTAGTTAACGTTCTAATCTATGATAGTAATCGTTATTCACAACCACGCCCCACACCCCCTACCCCAAACCAGAATGAAAATTAGTGTAGAAATGCCAGTTTTATGGAGAAAAAATGGCACAAAAATGGCACACACAAAAATGGCACATTTAAGCACTGAAAGCTTCTGAAAAATTTAGGTTGTATTAAATGCATTTATTTGCTTTAAATCCACTTCAAAAGATTGCTTAACTATGCCCCATTTGTCCACTTTAGGTCTTTTCTTGGTATGTTGTTGTGGTGTAGAATAATTTATCTCGTATTTCAAAAACTGAAGTTTTACAAAAACGGTTCATTAAGATTTTGTGTTACCAACAGAAAAATCCATTTTTCAATTTCAAACAATATTCAACTATATATTCTTAATTCTTTTGAAAGAAATTCAGAACTGCTGGTATCAATTTTTTTTCATAATTTTTTCTGACATGCACCATACCGATCTGCTCTTGCAGCAATTTTTAATTTTCGAAATTCCATTCCCGACACGTGAAACTCGAAGTTTGTAGTATTCTGAGGTTTTGAACAGAATTACGAAGAAATCCCCCATGTCTTCTGTTTAGTCAGTCACTATTTTCAAAATTTTGACATTTTTTTGAGCCAAAGTGCAGTTTTCAAATCAGTACGTCTGTCTTCTCATTCTGAGAGGCACATTGTGTGCTTGTATTTATTTAATTTACTAGCATCGTATACGGCTTCCCCCGGGGATTTGTTTGACCCGTGGTTGTTTCCCAGTATTTGCTCGGTGCTGCCTAATCGTTCAATGCAACAGTCAATTTTTCTTTGTGTGACACTCCTCCTTTCCGTCAATCCTCTCCCTCCGCAAAGCAATATCGCAATCAAATAGTGGCTTTAACATAAGCCATTTAAGACATGCCTTTGCGATGACCGCGCAGAGCAAATTGTTAGTCGAGGTAACAATGTGCCAATTTCAACTTCTTTTCAGGGCAACAACGTCCCAGGTTCACCTTGAAGCCAAAGAATTGACACACTCGCACGTTTTCATTGTTACCCTTCCGGGGGTAGTCGTTGCAGTTGCTTCATTTCTGCTATGAGACTTTGGTTTATAATGTAAGATTCTTGTCATTGATATTGCAACATTTCGCTTTTCAAACATTATGTTATGATTTTTACTTGTTTTATTCACTTTTGCACTTTTGCCTGATACCCACACTGTTTATTCCAATTTTGTATGTGTATTTTTGATTCTGTTCTTGACATTTTCAACCCAATGAATGAAATAGAATCCAGAATAAAATGTCAAGCACACAGAGTGACAGTGAGTGTTCGAGACTTTGCGTCGCCTAATAGGCTACACTTGCCGTTAAATATTTATAGGAATTGTATTTTTTCAACAACAATCGCCTTGGAATTCACTTACATTCTTCTTTTTGAGTTGGTACTGCTTAATAATTTCCTACACTTTTCAAAGATGAACTACATTACCCTAAGGTGCTTTCGTAAAGTTAGCAACGCGATGCTCCTAAAGGGGGATATCAAGATAATTCAATTTATCCTCGTTCCTAGATGTTCTTCCATGTCAACAGGAAAATTGTTTTGGAGTAGACAAAAATGACACCACGTAAATTTTGGCATTTTTAAAACCCTAGTCATCCTTTGTTACATTTTGCCGCATCCTTTCTTCTCTCCGCCTTGCCCAAACCCTACTAATTATTGCCACAAATTTTTACTACTAAATATTACAATTAAATATTACCGCAAATATAGGTTAGGCTACTTAACCTAACCTGTATTATTAAGCACACACGACACTATCACAGAAGAGCTACACCGGAGAGCAATACAACAAATACGATACCAACCCCCACTGATGCATTAAGCTAAGCCGTGAAAAGTCCATACATATCTTACATATGAACCATTGACTTAAGGTTGTTTGAAAATTCGTAAAGTCATTGGGTTAACTTGGTTAGGGTTACCTGGGGTTACCTTAACCTATTTACCGAATTATTTTCTTTTCATCATTACGTTTCGGTAACGATGAAAAAGAATAATTTGGTAAGTTGGTTAAGGTAACCCCTAATCAAGTTGCCTTAATGCCTCTATACGAATTTCAAACAACCGTTAAGTTAACGGTCCATATGTAGGATATTTATGGACATTATGCAGATTAGCTTTCGTATTCGTATTCGCTTTGGAATCGTAGTAGTTGTATAATGATATCCGGCGATGCTTTTTTTTTTTGCATTGTCATGTGGTCAATTATTTAGGCTAGGTTAAGTAACCTGGCCGATATTAGGTTACTTAACCGAACTTGTACCCTGCCCGAATTTCATCGGACTAGGCAGAAGTTTAACCACGGAACGACTTTCATAGTGTGGAGGGTAATTTTACTCAGTCATCAAAAGCTGCTGGAAGTAATTACGTCTTCGTCCCCTCTGAACTCATCAGAAGAACCTCTCGTAACTTTTCGAGAGTATGTTTTATTTTTATATAATTTTTCCATTAAAAAAATTTTTTTTTTACTAAATTTGGTTTAACTGACGTAAACTACAACACGGAAAAAAACATCAGACGCTGGTACTTGCACAGGAGTATTCTATTTTAGAAAACCCGTACGAACCCGTTTCATGTTTACGGCAAAAGTTTAATTTCACTGACCGGAGATTAAAAGAGGAAATAACACGAAGCTTTCCTGTAAAGGAAATAGGAAAACAAGCCAAACAACGAAAATGATACACTAGAAATACCATAATACATCATGCCACCTTTATGCACTTATGTTCATCGGAGTGGCGTCTTCCGAATACAAAATGGCGACCTAAGGGCGCGTTTATGCAACGACTCGCCTTTGCATTCTCGCCGCTGAAATTTAATCGCGATGGCAAAGGTAACGACGCCATGGTAACGACGCTTCCTGGATTATCTAAATTCCACACCGTTTGAGCAATTCCTTGCAGTCTTATAATTCGTGACTGTAAGACAAAGAATTCCTCCTGACGAAACTGTTTTCCCGATCGCTACTAAACTCAAATATTCACTCGTTTTGTTCCGAGAGGTATAGGGCACGGTTATGCAACGATTCGCTTTTGCATTTTCGCAGCTAAAAGCTAGAAATCATCAGCCGAAATTTCAACATGGTGGATGTTTTAGCTCTGCTGGCTCGCGACGAAAATACTCAATAATTGAGTTCAGAAGCTACTGGGAAAATCGTTTCGTCAGGAGGAATTCTTTATCTTAATATCATAAATTATAAGACTACAAGAACTTACTCGAACGATGTCGAATTTGGTAATCCAGGTAGCGTTGTTACCATGGGTACGAAACCTTTGCCGTCGCGATTAAATTCAAGCTACGAGAATGTGAAGGAGAGTCGTTGCGTCAACGCACCCTAAAACCGCCGCCATGTCGGAATTTCAGATGATTTCTAGATCCTAGCTACGAGAATACAAAATCGAGTCGTTACGTAAACGCGCCCTAATACGTACCCAGGTCATTGGTCATTGGCTTAACGCCTTTACGATATGCCCCCTTTTCAGCGACTGGACTCTAACTTAACCCTTTAATGCCCATGTCAAACTGGATGCATTATTTGTTAGTTCCATGTGACAGTTGGGTCGGTCGCAGGATTCGAATTGGCATTAACTTGGTTTGGAATCGAGGACGCTGGCCAATGGGCTTGTTGCTTCTCGCAAAGCTCGCGTTGCGTGTTGGGACTTAGTTTTTAGCCGTTCAGTGGCCGTACAATATATATAGACCGTTGGGCAGTGAAGGGTTAACCGGTCATGTTGTGGTTTCCACATCTCACTCCCACTGGTTCACGGTCAGCCTTCCTTGTTTTGTCATGTAGACACCTAAGTCCAAAGAACAATGACTCAACCGGATATTTACAGCTTGTGAAGTATGAAGTAAAATCATACCACCGTTGCAGCGTGTTTACAGTAACAGTGGACGTGATCACAATCCACAACCAATATGCTTCAGCAGGCCTAACCAAAAATGGCGGCGTCGACTATTGCTGTATTCTTTCTCCTTACGAAAACGAGTAGAAAGAAGGGAGTGAACTACGGCAGTGTACTACGTTGTAGAGTTAATTTTTCAATTTTGTTTTTACCAGGCCTTGACCCACAGTCATGCTCCTGGACACAAAGAACAACCATGCACTATACAGGTATACACTAGCCACCTTTAAACACAAAACATTGCATCAAAACTCATGCATGACCCATGACAATGCCGTATGCACTGACACCACCAACACCATCACTGTGCACAATCCACAGCAGAGAAACAATGTACTCCCATACACTATGTACTCTCCCAGTGAACACTTTCACTTCAACACCGCATAGAGTCGAGGCTACAGGGTGAGTAGGCAGGCACAACAGTACATAAGTGAAGAAACAAAGTAAGGTACAAAAACATCAAATAACAGAGGTTAGGTTAGGTTAGGTTTATTTAAGGACGGTAGCCTTTTGCAGGCCATCTATCCTATACACATTACAACACCAAAACGTAAAACAAGTGGCAACCTACAGTGTAGCAGCGACCCTAACACAACTGCCCCACACGAAAACGTCCCGTCGCCTCACAAAAAGCAGCCACTGCACGCAAACGTCCTCTGTTGCTCCTGCCAGTGTGCGGGCTCGCTCCCAAATAACAGAGAGGGACATAATACAACAATAGATCAAGATTGATTGATTGATTTCTTTATTTGAGTCTAAGAGTGCTTCGGCCGAACAATGAATAACAAAGAGTCTTCGCAAAAATACTCAACACTGGTAAAACTGACTGCTACAAGTAAAAAGCCACTTGCAAAGGTTTCTTTGTGTTCTATACTAGTGTTCTAGTGTTGTTGTAGTTTTGCTTGTTGCGACTAATTGTTTGTAGTTTTTGATTGGGGCGTAATTAAGAGGGAAAAAATGTTATTATCCTAGAAATCGTAAGTTCTAAATCTGTTAATCTCAACAATTAGTTTAAATACAGGTTAGGCAAAACAACAAATAGAAGAAGTGTAAAGAAGGCTAAAGTGAACCATATTCAGAGGTCAAGCCTCTGAGGCACGCAGATTGCTGATGAGGTGAAGGAACCTAAGTAGCATCTGCAGGTGGTTTTGCCTGCTTCGGTATTCGCATGCTGGGTGATTGTCACGTTAACCACTACTGAATGCAAGCAATAATGTAAGGCCACACTATTGGGAGAAAGGTGTAAGTTATTTTTAACCGTAAAGAATCTTTTGGTTTTGACTGTTCAATTTGGAGTGATAGGTGTTTGGAATGTAATAATGAAGTCTTACATTTGGTAACATTGGCTCTGGTTTGATCAGAAGAAAGGGCATGGGATATGAGAACTGCTAACTAGTGAATAAACCACTAGCTGTTGTTCGTTCCTTACTTGTTCTCTCTGCCAATGCCGGGCATTGCTGCAAAAAAAGGAAGGTAAAAGGAGCGAGAAGGGACACGACCTTTAAGAGGATTTGTTGTTTTCTTCTTTTAAAGTGTTGACGTCCATTCTCCTGAGAGGAAAGTTGGGGAAACGTCCTGACACAAATTTGTCACATTCTTTTTTTGTGAGAACCGGATTGTTCGTCTGTGAAAAGAGTCCTTTGGGTTCACATTGTAGGTCTTATCACAGTGTTTTCTAAACTGTATCAGCACCGACATTTCTTACCATGCGAGTCGAACATTACTCAAAAACTGTAAGTGAATAAAAATCACAGACCGCAGTTGGGTTACCACAAAAAATCACAGTTTTGACTGGAGTGATTCAGTGGCCAATGCACCGTAAGTATGGTGGTTAGTCTCCGGTAGTAATTGTGGTTACAACCTGTCGAACGTGTAGGCTATGGTGGGTACACCATCCTTAACAAGTGACATAGCATATAGTAAGTACACCCTACCATGGTTTTTTGATCAACGTCCCTTGGCCTACCTACTTTTGCAATGCAGGATCAGGTTAGATATAAAGGGCAACTGTGACATGCATGCTTCTTCTTCCCCAGGATCTTTAATCAAACACTAAAATTGTCGACTCTTCACTGGTCATATTAAAATGACAGTTAACAGGTATCCTACACTCGCAGAAAATAAACTGAAGGTGCAGTGAAAAATAAAGTCAATGGACGTAGGTATGTTGGGGTCACCCTGTCAAGTGGAAATTGTTATGGAACACCCTGCTAAGTGACATAGGTTATAATGGGAACACTGGATGAAGCGACGTATGCTATGTTAGCTGGGCTACATCAAGCAGATTGCGATGGGTGGATCCGAGCGAGTGACATGCCATGGAGCGTGAGTCCTATCAGGTGGGATAGGTTAAGGTATATACTTCTTGTCAAGTGGCAGGTTACGAAACACAAACCTGAACAAGTGGCAGACTATAGAGTAAATGGAGTAAATAAATTATGTAGGTTATGGTGAGTGCAGAGTAATAGGTGTACCCTACCAAGTGGCACAAGCTGTGTTGGGCCTAGTCTATCAAGTGGAGTCTATCATATCGACTGAAAATGGCTGTGGTAGGTATACCCCACCAAGAAGCATAGTCTGGTCTGGGTACACTCCTTCAAGTGGCATAAGTTGTGGTGGGTACACTTTCAGGTTGCGTAGAATAAAGTAGTACACTATCATGTGAACAGGCTATTTTGCAAACACCCTGTCAAGTAACAGTCACTATGGTGGGAAGGCCAGATCAAGTAGCATAGAACCTATAAGATGACACACACTCTGGTGGTAAAATACTCCACACCAAGTAACGCTGGCAGAGTTGAGCCTTATCCCTGCCACAGTATAGTGTCATCTTTTTGTTAACCGTTGAGTTAAAGTGACGGTCCACATCCCAGTTCCGTCCATGTCATGATTTATGACTTTGAATTAGGCTGCTTTTATAAATGGCTCTGAGGATAAAAGACAGCCTTGAAATGTTCTTAAAAAAATTGTGGCCTTGAAATAGTGTTTGCGATGTGCTGGGTAGATGAAATCTACGATCGAAAAATATAAAATGATGACAATATTGTAAAAAAAATTTTTCCTGACAATAAAAGTTCATAGAAATGCTTAAAATAAGTCTGCATATTACACAAATTATGCATGCACACCCAAACACCGAAACATTAAACTTTTCTAACATAAACTGGGCTTTCCTTCTGACATAACCATTGATCAAAAGTGCAGTCCTTGTTCCCTGGTAGTGGAGTTCAAATTATAGTTCGTTGCGTTCAAGTGAACTCTAATCCGTTTTTATTCACGGCTGCGAGTGTGGGGATACGAGCGCTCTAATGTTTTTTTTTTCTAAACGGTGAAGCCGTTTTTTGCTCAGTTAATTACATATCATCAACTTGCTCACAAATAGTACTACTGAAATCTAAAATTAGCATTCTTAGCAGTAGGAATTTTATGCTATATGAGCGGTTAGTAGAACGTGTGTTCCGTCCAAATGGCCTGCACGCCCTATATAAAGCTTGCTTATTGCTCTTATTCACTAACCAATTGAGGCCGTTGTATTCTGGATCGCTTTGCCTGACAACACAGCATTAAATCTCAATAACTTTTAAATAATTTTGTGGCCGACTACATACATTTATTCAGGTCTGGAGCAGGACTCATTTACAGTTGTTCGTCTCATTTCAGGCCATGGTCCAAACGTCCAATATGAGAATAATCACACACGCCTTCCTCTATGGCCTGGATAGTTTTCCCACGAAATACATGAGTTGGTTTCGTATGCCTGGTTAAACTGAACTGAACTATAATTATCGGAAACTATATCTGAACTATAATTATTCATTGATTATTAATTAATTCATTCATTATTCATTAAATTACCGCATATTTTACAACTAAGAAGCTTTTAGGGCAGCTCTAATGGAGAAGGCTGATGTTATTGGACCTCAATAAGCTGCCTCTGAAGTATACGTCTTCCCTGAATAGGAATGACAAAAAATAAATAAAAGCAAAATTCGATTGAACTACAAGAAAGAGTATGACGCCATGCCCTTTCTTGCTTTCTTTATTATGCATGAGCCTACAAAGTCAACAACGAACCAATCTTTCAACATACACTACTTAACTTTACCTAGCTTACACCTATGCAAATTGCCCTGACTGTACATAGAGAACGAAAGAACGCAGACGACACAGATACACAACCTGTCACCACTCACGCCTAGAGATACCAGACCACCAGAGGCCTCTACTCGCAGCACATCAACTGAACCAACCCGTAGCCCTACGCCGTGCCTCACCCAACAATACAACAATCAAAATACTGACAAGTTAAAAGCCTCAATGCAAAATAACCAGATAACTAGGGCCGTCGTCACTTCCACTGCCGACATAATGGAGCGGACTACGCTTTCTTTGTTTTTTGGATGTTTGGATAAAAGGGTCGGCCTTTGCAAGTAGTGATATCATTCAACCAGTAACGATATTTTCACTTTTCGTCGACCGATTTAGACGTATGAATATACCACTTTTAAAGTTTTTTCACCTGCTTTCCAATGGTCCAAGCCCCAAGCAGCTGTCTTTTAGGGCTCGTTTACGCAACGAGATCTTCTCGCTCGCCGAAAGCTATTTGCTAGACAACCGTTATTTATTTACGATTAATTTCCCGTTTCTATTAAATGAATGCGGTAATAGACAACAAACTAAATGTATTATACATAACAACACGGACAAAGAACAAAGTGCAACAGTCATTTTAAACATTGCTACAACATTGTTGCCATTTCACGCTATTTCCAAAATTTGCTCTTCTCGCTAAAAAAAAACAACTCCTAGCAGTGATCAAACGACGGCAGAATAAATAGCAACTCGCAGCGAGAATTCAAAATCCAACATGGCGTCCATTTCGTAGTTATCGAATCGAAGACAAACCTTCGAATGCCGGTATTCAGGAATCTGTCCGTCGTCGTGTACTGCAGTAAAAATTATTTTCTTGTTGTCATAAATCACGCTGTCATGTTGCACGCATGGTGCATCGTGTCGCGAGGCACGAGGAGAAAATTTGCGTCCGCGTTGTTGCCATGGTTACTACGTATAGACAACTCGACAGCCGCATTCTCCGACAACGGCGAGAAGCAGCCAGCAGATTAGTATTGACCAAGTACAAACTAGTAAGCGAGAAAACTGTCCTTGCGTAAACGCGCCCTTATTCTTTGCTGTTTGGATGTTTGGTCCAAAAGGGTCGGCCTTTCAAAGTAGTGATATCATTCAACCAGGAAAGGCGGCCAAGGTAGTTAGCAACTTCGATGAAGAGTATCATGAAAACGTTATTGATGCATCTTTCTCTCTGTGAATGGTGGATACTCATCCTTTAACTTTTAGTTTTTCTTTATCCCTGCATCTCTCCGTTACTTTTTTCACAATTTGAATGTCGGCCGTATTGGGATTTAACCTCGACATGACAAAAATATTAAGGCAGGACCGATCACCTTTTTTCTACCCGAGCCAATCATGAAACGTAACTGGTCGATACCAAATCCCCCAATAAAATTTAAAAATTTGCCTTGTAATTTTTAAACAATAAGAGACAGCTGCTTGGGGTTTGGACCCTTGGAAAGCTGTTGAAAAAATGTTGAAAATGGTGTATTCAAACGTCCAAATCGGCCGACGAAAAGTGAAAATATCTTCAGTTTGGTTTAATGCCGATCTATCGGGATTTTATATACCGATTCCGATTTCTACCGATATTGCGAGGAATTACGCGAGGCATTCTGACTCGGTAATCGGATCGGCCTAGCCTTACAAAATATTAGTTGTTAACATACACATGTCTGCTAGTGAGGCCGCCGATTGATTGATAGAGATTTTAATGAGCTAATTGGGCTGTACACCATTCGCTCAGTGCACTAAGTGGTAACTTGACCTACTTAGCCTAACCAAATGCATGACAAGAGGCCAAGATCCACGGCTTCCGCCGTACACCCTCATAGTCAGAATGCTTCGGGAGCAGGAAGAAGAGGAAAGACCGCCTGAGAACGCCTATTTATCATTAACAATCAATTTTTTAACAATCGGATGCCTTTAGCAATTAGAAACGGCTTCGCCGTCCCGTTGTTGTTTTGATTTTGGCTCTTGGCTATTGGTCCATTTTGTCACTCTGGTGGTTCACCAACCCCATGTCCGATTGCGGATTTTTTTTTGATTTTTTTTTGATAAACCTTGCCCAGACTCCCGTGCTACTGCATGCAAAGTGTGGTTTTAATAGTCCTTGCAGTTTCGCGTGATGCGCGGTCTAAGATTACATTGGAGTGTCTTCCATCCGATACACTCCAAACAATTAACACAAATTAAGTCTCGGACATTCAAGAATGGAGTATTACGATAATGCGTGACAACTTGTAATTGGAAATTGTTTCATCCATGAAAGAAGAAACCTGCATGTGAATGACACACACGTGATACTCTGCCCTGACGTTAAAAGGAACATGATGGGGGGGGGGGGGGAGCGACCCCCCCAATTTTGGTTTAGCACACCACCCCCTCCCCGTAAAAAAATCCTATCAGACTAACGTGATCACTTTAACAGTGATTTCACAAGGAAAATAAAAGACAATTTGGGACAAAGCCTGATGCGTCCCACAGGCCTCTCGTTATTTTGAACGTAAACCGATATGCGAGGCTGCATCTACTGGCGTCTAATGACGTAAAATAATCAGGATCTTAGTTCATGTCATTTGCATACATTGAGCTTAGAGGAAGGAAAAAAACTATTTCGTCCTACACAGGCTAGAGTCAAATTAACCTCAGCAACAGACGTGATATCTTTAAATACAACCACGTACTACTTTGTGTCTTCTTATTTTGAACATACAATGTGTAGTAAGCAGGATTTGAGTGCAACAAAAAACGAAGAAACTTAGTCCCATGGGTATAAAGCCTTAAAAACTAATACAGGCTATGGGAACTGGATTCTAAGCCTTCACTGGCCTTATTCAGCCAGCAACAAGGTACTACTAAAGCCTTAAAACAGCCATAACCATAACAGTACATAGTTTGAATCACATCAATGCTAAATAAACATATTTAATACACTCCCTACATCCCACTCAAAACTTATTACCTTGTGTGAAGGTTTACCTTGGTTTACCTTGCGTGAAGGTGACCTAACATATGGCCACTCAAAAAACCTGCTTGTCGCTCGGCCAAGGCGTGACTGTAGAAAGTTTTTCTTTGCTAATCACGTGGTGAATGTTTGGAACTCTCTACCTGGTGATGTTGTTGAGGCGTCCTCACCTGCTGTTTTTAAAGCTAAACTTTAAAAAATTTGAATTCCTTCACAAAATTTTAAGACGGTCCTACTGACATTACCATACTCGGGTCAATTTTCTCTTTTATAATCTTCTTTTTTTAAAACCCTTTTTTTTTACCTGTGAAACTTACCTATTTGTTAATTTAGGCTGGGTGTTAGTGACACTTTGGTGTCCTTCTCTGTCCTGTGCGCTTTAGATACGAAATATTATTTATTATTATTATTTATTATTATTATTACTACAACAAACAGCCACTCAAGATATCGACACTGGGAAAAACACTGTAATGTTTCCTTTTTCCAGACTTATATTTTAACTAGAGGAAGCCCGTGCTATGCACGGGGCCGATCATGAATTAAGTTTACAGACACATTTCCCAGGACATTTTCCCGGGACATTTTTCCGGCACTCTTCCCGACGACTTGTCAGATTGAACCTTTATTGAGTTGATCGACTACTCATGCCTGCCTCCTGTTTCCATGCAGGTTGAGTGGCAGAGTGCATTTCCAATGCGGGCGCGAGGAGGGGAGAAGTGCTTTTCCTTTTAGCCTTCCTTTTAGCCGGCCTCCGAAATTATTATAAAGTTTGCAGCTAACAAGGTCATATTTTAAAACAAGCTGTCCGATAGCTTAATTTTACATCAGACAATTAGTGCATTTTCGGACAATTAGTGGTGTATATAGTTACCAGGAGGGGAGGATTTAGACTTCCTAAAATTTGGTTTACCATCCTGAAAATGAGGGCACCGTATATGCAGAAGAGAGTTCAAATCAGTCCTATTGCGCCACTGTTTACCTGACGCCCAGTCGGTGCATCAGGCCAACTCTTGGATTTAATTTTACGATATCATTTTTAAAATTCATTTTCTGAGAAACTCGCTTTTGTTGGATTGGTTGGGCTGTGGTATAAATGGCTTAATATTAAATTCGCGTAATAAATTAATAATGAGATAATCCTAGAGAGAAAACATAGAGAAATGAGAGCAGGCCAATCAGGAAACATTTCCTGAAAAATGTTTAATCATACTGAATCCTGTTGGTCATTTATCTAAGCTCCAGATGCTTTGCGTGGAATGAACGTCCCACCATCCTACCACGCCAAAGAACACATTTTTCTTCTTGGAAAATGAAAAAAAA
>JAHWFP010134880.1:2536-14353 GCA_023313725.1 Lithobius niger | reverse complement strand
GAAAATTGCATCTGTTTAAGTGCTGTTGTGCTTTACGAATCATATATTTAAAACGTAAAGCACAACAGCACTTAAACAGATGCAATTTTCTCAATTGTACATTTGATTATTTCAATTAAAAATCATCAATTTTTATCCGTGTACATTTTAACAAGTGAAAATTCAACCATAAATAACTCCTTTTTTACGGCACACTTGATGTTTTTGTTTTATTAACACTGGCGATAGCCAGTGTTAGTAAGGGTCAGCCTAGGGTCTCTGTGTTAAACTCTTAACTTTGAGAGCTTATAACGCCGTCAAAAGTCAACATTTTAAAACCAAATTTGGAATCCAGCCTCGACTAGTCAAGGCCTCTCTACAGTCCAAAAATTGTGAAATTCGGTCCAGCCAAACCCGAGATACAGAGAGGGGCCAAATAGACAACTTCTTGTTCTGCTTCTTCTTGATGATGTTGTTGTTGTTCTGGGGATACTTTCGTCTGTCCTCTCTACAGGTCAAACCATTTGTCCTATGAATCTGGTTCTTAGCTCATTTTACAGGTATTGCTCTGTAGATGTGCCCTTTCCATAAGGCATTTTCTAATTGGTCAAGTGGTTCAGGGGTTATGGAGCTCTAAACGACCAGATTGATTGTTTTACATTGTTTTAAACATTGTTATTATGCAACAATGCCAATTTGCAAACGCCAGCTGCAAGACTGAAGATTAAAGGATTTGTTTCAATTATTAAGTGTTAGTAAGAGTCAGCCTAGGGTTTCAGTGTTAAACTTTCAATTTGGACCGTCAACTGCACTGTTTTACAGTTTAGCTGCAATTCTAAAAGTAACACGAATTAATAAACAAAAACGGAACGTTAAATGTTTAGAGTAAGGGTCTAAAAGTCAAAACCTAGAAGGAACACGGACAAGCTTTGACAGTAAGGGCAGGGGCGTCGGCACGTGGGGTTATGGAGGGGGGGACCCCCCCTCCAATGTTGGCAAGTTGCACGAAAAGTCGGCAATTTTGAGCCTCGTCGGCAAAAATGTGTTGCTGAAAACCTTTTTTTCCCCAAAAACTACGTTACGGTATAACACGTGCTTGCTTTCAATACAATAGTCGCACATGAGGAAAACGACGGTATATTAAATTTCTTCAGGCAGCATTATCTGTGACATTTAATGGGTTTCTAACCCACCTACGAGGAAATTATTGTACCCACTTCCCCTCCCTCCACACCCTCAAACGCATTCGGCACTTCCCCTATTCCAGCGACTACATCCCAACCAAGGGTCATTCAGTCAGCGTGTTCAGTCAGTGTGTTTAAAATGCAGAGAGAAACGTTTGATGACGATTACCGAAAAATACAGGAAAGTAGACGCAACAGCGGCACCAAAGTAAGGCTGAAGCTTGCTGGAGCACCTGAAAACCCAATTATAGTGGCCAAAGCTAGGAAAAAGAACAAGAACAATCGGCAGATCTTGTTGAAGGTTTAAGCAGAGGGAGAAAATGAATTAAATTAATGATGTCGGCAATAATTAAATAAATAGACAGTAAGTCATCCTTATACCAGGGATCTGGTGATGGACTGGAGTGCCAGTTCGAATCCGAGGCACGTCACTAGAATGAAACGCAAGTGTATAAAGATGGCTTACTGTACTACATTATTCTATGGTATAATTTTCGCTGAAGGCTTATATCCAATTGGCCAACAATAACTGCTAGAGTAGTACGTGCAATAATTTTTGTACTCGAATGCACGTAAACTATTTAATCGGCACAATGACCAAAAATTACCGGTCTTCTTGAAATCACGACAACTTCTTTAATATTGTTTTCTTTCTCATAATTAACTTGACTATCATTTGCCTTGTAATCCCGTTTTGCCGAATAATATTTACTTCCAAAATGACGTGCCTTTCTTATGCTGCCGCACTCACTGCGACTAAACATATAACATCAGATACCGCATCTAATCCAAAATGCCTCCCAATTAGGAATGCATCTTAACTTCTTCAATCCTAAATTTTTAAAGAATTGGTTGATTCGGTGAAACGGGGTTCGGCGAATCGGGAATACACTGTGCATGAAGCTTAACCTTTTTATTTGTTACGAGAAATATAATACAACCAGTTTGTATTCGATTTCTATGTTTAGGTTAGACATCGACTTTGTTTTTGTTGACACAAACAAGTAATTTGTACTTCGTGTCATCATAAAAATCAAAAGAAAAAAGAAAACTTGATACAATTTTTAAATCGCTCACTAATGTACCTCTGTTTATTGTTAAAGATTGGATCATTTCACTAGCAGTTTCTTTAAGTGGATGAAACTAAATTTTGAACTTGAAGGTGTTTGCTTTTATTAAATTACATCTCTTCAAAACCACGATTTTTAATTTTTTTTTGGGTTTTGGGGTGTTTTAGGTGTTGATTTTATAGTAATCTGCAGGGAGGGGGGAGGGGTTGTGATGTTTAGCTTCGACTGAGTGATCGCGATTGTTGGGACTGGAAGCTTGGCAGCCTTTCTTGTTGGAATGAGAATACTACTCGGCAAAGGTGACACTTTTGTGCGAACGGTGTGATTCTACCATTTTTCGTTTGAGGTGAAGTAGATCTGTTTCAGCCAGATATGTCTATAAAAGGCAGCAACAACGAGCTAGGGGCAAAAAAATTCCTATGTTACGGCCTAACCTAACCTAACCCAAACGTCTACGTCCTGGTTACAGGACCACCCACATGTCAAAAACTCACCCGCAGCACGAGGCATTCCACCTTTGGTGCATGCAATCATTTCGTTGCGTTGCTTTTTATTATTATTATTATTTGTTATATACGGTTGTTGAAGTGAAACGAAACTGCAGTCAGCACTCTTCGTAGTGTTAAACCATTTATTTGATATCTAATCTTCGCACTCAGAATAAAATTATGTTAGATCACATACACAAGAAAAAAAATGCAAGGAATACAAGAAAAAGGAAAGAAAAACAAAATATAAAAGGTAAAAGTTTGTATCATGATAAACGAAGTTTTTTGGCGCGCGTTTTATAAAATACAGATTTTAAAAAACGTAAAATAAGACAGACTACTTATTTTTTTATTTGCCCCAAAAAATATCGCGATAGTAAGGAACGTCACCAATAATGTGTGCAAGAGTAGTAGAAAAAACTGGGCACTCATAACCAGGGTTGAATGATATAGGCATACACATGTCTTATGGGTTGCTATGTTTTCCTATGACAGTTTAGTGTTAATGGTCGAGCATGTTTAATGAAATGAATTAAACAGTTTACAATTGTGCTGGCAGATTGCATAAAATGACCAAAAATGGCTAAGGAAATTACGATAAATCAAGAGCTTCCGGGGCTCTGCCCCGGACCCCACTGGGGGAGCTAACAGCGCTCCCCCAGACCCCCTAGGTTCTAGGGAAAAGTCGGCACATCTGTCTGATTCCCCCCCTCCAATTTTTGGCCTTCGCTACGCCCCTGAGTAAGGGTCTAGGTATAAAATTTTGTAAGAGGCTGGTAAGCATTAGACCCTTACTACCCGGTGGTCAGTAATAAATACATTTTGACGAAAAACCGGAAATTTTCCTACAAAGACCCATGTGATGATCCAGTGGTTGGTATACGTTTGCTGCTTTGTTTTATGTTGAAAACTATTTGTCCATTTAGTAACATGGTAGGGTATTCTCAGCAGAGAGCATTACTGGTTATCCTCCACCGTAAATCTACGAAATATAATAAAAAATTCTAAAACATCAAAAGACAAAATGCCAAACTTCACAAGAAAATTGTGTTCTTAAAGTTCTATAACAATATTCTAAGAACAAAGAAACCTGATACAACCGTTCATACACATTCTGTCCGAATAGAGTAGACCTAAGCTAACCACCGGGTAGTTAAGGGTCTAATGCTTACCAGCCTCTTACAAAATTTTATACCTAGACCCTTACTGTCAAAGCTTGTCCGTGTTCCTTCTAGGTTTTGACTTTTAGACCCTTACTCTAAACATTTAACGTTCCGTTTTTGTTTATTAATAGTATAGTGATTGGCAAACCTAATTTCTTACCATAACATTTTGCCAAGGCGGCATATATTCATTTTCCGATATACATAGAATAACATAGAATAAAACAAACAGTTAATTTTTCTGACCATTTGGCCCACCGGCCAAACATTGGAGGGGTTTGACACCCACCATGCACCCTAAAACCGTTCTTTGTTGGATCGGGCCCAAAATTCTGGTCAAATGTTTAGAACCAAGGCGAAACCTTAACCCGGTGACCCAATCCAACTGCTCCAGAAAAACGAACAAGGAGATGCGACGTGAGAAGCAGTTTAATTAAAGAGAATTGAAATTGCAGTAACTACGACAGGTGTTTGTTTATTTATACTTAAGTTATCTACGGTTCTGAAACGGTTTGCCGATACCGACAGTGCGTGCTGTTTTTGAACCCGCCTATCTCAGTGAATCTTGTCTTGTACGCGTACATGTAAACAATTTTTTTTGCAAAGGGTTTTCAACGGAGATACAGCCCCTTTCACGTGCGGGGGCAGATCTGCGTGCGTGTTTCGTTAATCGAGGTATTGTTTAACTGCTGAAGTCCAGTTAACGGCAACACTGAGTTTGCTGTTTATAGACGCTAAAAAGCAATAAACAGGAAACTGCCATAAGCTGACACGCATATGGGCGTGACGCTGTACCTTAAATCGCAACATCTCGTGATGTCATCTGCGTCGTGTCTTGTTTGTGGAAAGTTGAAAAGAAAAACTCGATGACGATGCCCCGGGATCAGTGACGGCGCCAGGGTTGAGCGAGAGTGGGCCATGACCCCTCCAAATATTTCACGCTCGCCCCCGCCGACCTCCCCTCCCCCCCCCCCCCCAAAAAAAAAAAAATCCAACACGCAGGTCATCACCAGAAAATAAAATAATAAATAAAATTTGCAGGCTAAAACTTGAAATTAAATAAATAAACAGAACTTTTATTTTTTAAATTATATATATATACACACATATATACATTTGTTTTAGCAACTTTGTAATATATTTACAGCCTAATTTATTTTGTGTGGCTATAGGGCTTATTTTACAAATAAATTGAAGCTTAGGTTACGTTCAGGTTGAATTAAACGGAATAAAAGTGCCTAATCTGGTTGCCTTGAAAAAAATCCTTGACCCATTCTGTTTCCAGATGTGCCCTCTGCCGGTCCCCCAAACAATACAGTCCTGACGCCGTTACTGCCCGGATTACTGGTTTTTTTTGTTTGTTTTTTTTTTAATTAAGAAGTACGTAATAAGGTGATCAGGGATGGCCTGTAAGAAAAAATACTCCAAAATAGTTTATTGTCCCGTAAAAAATACCCCTTAAAAACTACCCCATGGAAAATTAACCCTTGAAAAACTGCTTCTTGAAAACCTACGTCTTGGAAAAAACTACCCGGGGAAAACCACCCCGGAAAGAACACCCATGGAAAAAAATATCTAAAGCAATAGAGACATAATACCATAATAGCCTTTCTAGTTTAATCTTTGTAAATCTATGAAGTGTAGTCATGAAATCGCGCAAGAATTCGCGACTGTATTCATAATAGTTTTTAATGATCTTTTTTTAGATACCGTATTCACAAAAGGATATCACAAGAGGTGGAGAGGGTGGAGAATCGCACAGTGTGTGACAGTTTTTGACCAACTAGAAAGGTTGGGTCATACAATTTGACATGTCAAATAAACTTTCAAACTGGTTAATTCGTACCGTAAAACTTATATTATTTTTTAGTGCTTATATTTCCGTTTGTATTGTGCCTAAAACAGTAGTTTAAAAAGAGTTTGCGTACTGTATTTGAACTCAACAATTGAACTGGTGTAAAATTAACGATTTTACTTACGTTAATTCCGTCTTCATCGATGAGCAAAAGAAACGAGGTGTTGGAATGGGGGTGGGGGGAGGGCCGGTAAGTTTTTTTTCTATATATTTCCAAAGAGGGGTAGCAGAATTATTAATGACACAATAAGACGAGGGAGGTGTGGAATGAAAAAGGTTACGTTAAAACTTCAATATGCGTGACGTCATTACCTAGACGTTATGAAACTTTGTAGCATTCTCCGGGATACATTTTCCATGGCTTATTTTTTCCAAGCGGTGTTTTTCCCCCGGTTATTTTTTTTCCAGAGGCGTTGTTTTTCTTCTCCCACCCCCACCCCCACCGGTCTACGGCTTGATGTACACAAGTGCAAACAAACGCATAGACACACGACGATACCAAACTCATTTGTGTAATTAAGAAACTCCTTTAAATATTCTTGTCTTTAAATGGACCCCAAGTAGACTGACCAAGATCAAACACGATTATACACGATGACACAAATCAGCCGTTTTCACGGCTTCCATCTTCTCACTGCTGGCGAGAGGCTACAGGCATATTTACTGTGCGTATGGAACTCGCAACAGTCGTGTGTGCAAACCTGCATGGGTTACACAAAACATTACAGCGGCTTATTTTTCATTGCCTGTTTTGTTATGTGGACCGGAAACCACAGCTAGAAAAAACTACACGCCCAACGGATGTAGGACCTATAGGCACCGGATAATTAGGCACCGGACGCATAGGTACCCCACTTTAGGTACTAGACAAATAGGTACTCGGACAGATAGGCACCCTGACAAATAGGCACTCAGGTATATAGACACCGGAGAAATAAGCACCAAGTTTTATTTTATTTATTTTTTAAAAATTGGGATGGATTGCCTTCAAATTCTGTATTGTTTGTTTTAAATATGCGACACTTGTTCGTATGGGACCGTCGGGGGGAGGGGGGGACTGTTGGGGGAGGGGGGACGTTTTCGTTTTTTTCCGAAATTTTTGTGTGGTGAATTAATGTTTCAACTACGTTGCCTTGCTCACACTGCCGCGCTCGTTGCGGCTAAAACATAACATCAGAGATGCTAGTTTAATATTGATACCAACAAATCTTTAGCAGTTTTGAACGCTACGAATATCTTAAGGCAAACTTTTTTCTTCCCTCCCCTCAATATGCGGGCAATCCATCCCACTTAAAAATTTTTTTTAAACTTGGTGCCTATTTGTCCGGTGTCTATTATGTCTGAGTGTTTATTTGTCTGGGTGCCTATTTGACCGAATGCTTATTTGTCCAGTGCCTATAGTGTCTGGTGCCTATGGTCCGCATACCACGCCCAACACCAGGGGCGCGTTGTTCGTCAAACCATACCTTGTGACGTAGTTATGGGTCTTCCCTCCGAACGATGAGAGCACGATGTAGGGGTGCGATATTTGGAAACTCGCAAGGCAATCACAAAGTATTTCTTTGTAATGCCGCACCGATTCAGCAACCGTGATCATGCTGCATGCTGCATGCTGCAGCTGCATGCTGCAGCTGCATGCTTTCTGACAAGCTTTGTGGGACAGACAGGCCAGCAATAAATTGCGGACTATTAAAGGCACTGACGAGGAATGGCACTCGACTTGTCGCCGCAGTCGCCGTGAAGAGATGGTGTTGGCCCGTTTACGCATTGGTCACACCCGACTTACCACCGTTTCCTTTTGAGGGGGGTTGACCCTCCTGATTGTCATTGGTGTCGACGGCCACTTACGGTCCGGCACTTGCTTGTTGAATGTCATAGTCTTGCTGGTATTCCCCGCTGTTCATTGCGCGTCAATTAGGCGATAAATCTGTCCTCCTGTCCGGAGTGTTTCAATTTTTGCAGGAGGTACAGATGTATGACAAGATTTATATTTGGGGTTTGTATAATATCTATGTAATTATAATAATTAAATTATAATTAAACCTCTTTCCTATTAAAATTCATGACATTACAATAAATTTTCAATTCCATCAGACCATACGTCTCCTTAGTTTGGGCTAAACATTGTTTATATTTATTCTTTACGCTCAAAAACCTTACAGGTTTTGAACTTTGGTTTAACGCTTTGGGACAATCGATTTGACACTCTTGTACTTGGGCTTAATACTTTTGTATTTCAATTTAACTTTAGTGGATTTCAAATTAACTCTCTTGGTGTTGGATTTAACACACTTGTACTTGAATTTAACACTTCTGCACTTGAAATTATAACAACGAAACAAACACTGCTAACTATTTAATGTTTTGATGACTAAACCAACTTGAAAACAAAATTACGAAACAAATTTTTTTTAATATTAAAGCCTGCAACATTACAAGGAAAAAATTAAATTGCAAAAAAATATATCAGTATGCATTTACTGTGCGTAATAATAATTTCAATAGAATTCACAATTATTAACATTAACCATTAACATTCCAGTCTTAAAGTATCTTTAACAAAACCTCGAATAGGTATAGGCCACCTTGTGTTACAACTTGGGTATTGTGACAATAAATTTTTAATAACGGAAGTCGTAATACACTGTTGAGACAAAGTTAAAGTTTTTTTTTTCGGTCTTGTAATTTTGTAGGCGCTAACATTTTATACTATAATATTTTGATGGTTTTATTTCGTAATTCTTGGCAATTTTATAATTTTGTTTTTACGTAATTTGATTTCGTTATTAAAACATTAAATAGTTTGAAGAGTTTGTTTGAATGCTTGAATTTCAAATACATAAGTATTAAATTCAAGTGCAAGTCTGTTAAATCCAAAGCGAAGAGTGTTAATTTGAAATCCACTAACGTTAAACTGCAATACACAAGTGTCATATTGACATTGTAAAGGAGTTAAACCAAAATTCAAAACTTGTATATATTTACTTTGAAAAGCTTCATTAGCTAACCACCGGGTGGCGTGCCTACTCCCTTCCCAGCAGGCATTGCCACACATCCCTCACGATCGTTTGAGCACTAGGGTGGGCTGAAAAAATTTAATTTTCGAAATTTAAAATGTCATAGTGCAGAAAAATTGCCTTTTAGCATCACTACGACACACAAAAAAATTCATCACTCTGACGTCATGTCTTGGGTTGCCACAAGAGCCTTGAAGTTTCACATTGTATGTCATTGGGCGGAATGGCGAAAAAGGCAAAAACGACGATTTAAATGAATTAAAATTTAATTTTAACATAATCTCGTTTGATAATACTAGCAGCCATATAAATTAACGATAATTGCAAGGATTTTTTTAATTTTATTTTTCAGAGATTTGATAATGAGGTTAAGGGCCAAAATAGGCAGGAATGGCTATTTTAGCCTAGGCTTTGATGTTAAATTATACCCATATAGTTTTGAACAAAAATTAAGTTCCTTTTAATTACAGCATTGTTTACATGGTTTCTGAGAATATCAAATGAGACAATGATAAAATTAAATTTTAAACCAATCAAATCATCATTTTTGCCTTTTTCACCGTTCCGCCCATTCACGTACAATGTTAAACTTCAAGGCTCTTGTGGAAACCCACGACATGACGTCAGAGTGTTGAAATTTTTTGTGTGTGGTAGTGATGCTAAAAGGCAACTTTTCTGCACTATGACATTTTGAATTTGAAAAATTTAACTTTTTCAACGCATCCTATTGAGCACTCGACCAAAAACAGTCAGGTGTCTGCTCTGCTATATATATATGAAAATTAAGGCTTCCCAAACCTTCGAAATGTTTTCATGTTCAACGACGTGTGCTCTCATCCCTTCCCAAGACCCCCCCCCCCATTGACGAATTCATTGTAATGTGGTATTAGTATGGCGAAGTGCAAAGCTATTGTAGTCGTGGTAACATCCTAGCAGTATATTGTTGCAGTAGTTTTGTAGTTGAGCCTGTTAAGTAGCAGGCGTAGACTACGTGACGGTTTCTTGTTTGAAGTGAGTAGAGTAGTGTCACACGAGAATTGTACAACAAGATATTTGTGCAACCACTTGATGTTGAATGTTGCATTTTCCACGTAAAGGTAGGATTTTAAAAACCTTAAATAACTGTAAAGAAAATTCCTTGGTTCGGCCATTAAATCGGGTTATACGTCACTTAAAGACTACTTTCCTTCTTGGGGACGTTGTGGAGGATAGATATGGGCCGCCTAAAGTCATGCATGTGTTGGAGCTACATCCGGACGCGAGCCTAATGCGTTTGTTGCAAGGAAGCACTTGCACGAAAAAAAATCTTCATTCTCAAATGATGTTATTTGGCTCGAGTAGATTCGAAGACAACTCCGTGTTCGACCCCTCTTTTTTTCTTTCTTTAAATAACTGGTAAGCGAACAGCACGACAGAAGTGGCCAGCTAAGGCCGTCAGACGCTTGAGCTACTCACAGCAAACACAGCTATCTCAGTGGGCTTCCCACAGAACAGCGGCTCCATCTGTTGGCTGAGTTGAAACAGAACAGCTCCATCTGTCGGCATTGATTTCGGTTGTTCCGCGCAAAACAATGGCGGTACCCATTACATGTTTTGGTGATGTAGTAATTAAATTGTTGTATCGGACGTACGTAACGTATTCCTACCGCAATTCTTGTTCTTAGTTATTGTGTAAGTGATCCAAAAAGTAAAAATATGCATGTCAAAATGGATGTAATTGCCCTTTAATTATTTTTCTGTAAATATGGATAGGACAAGTGGCCTGTCTTTCTCATTTCCTGTTTCACTTATCATGTGAATAAAATATATTATTATTATTATTATTATTATTAAATGAAAATGAAAAATGAACGTGACAAAGTTGTTGTACATCATACAGAAAAGTGTATGAGTGAAAAGGAAAGTAACAAACAACCTTGTATAAATACTTGTAATAAAATAGAATCAAAGAAATCGGCGAAATATTTGGGAATGAAAATAGAAACAAATTGGGACTTTAAAGAACACATAACACACTTGATAATTAAACTAAGACAAATGTTATCAGTGTTATATAAAGTAAAATATATATTAAACAATAAAAATAAAAAAATATTATATGACGCGTGGGTAGAAAGTATTTTAAGATATGGCATAGAAATTGATGGCTTTGCAGCTAAATATATATTATTAAGACTACAAAGAGTTCAAAATAAATTAGTAAAAGTCTTATTTGGAAATGGAAATGAAACTACACACGAGATCTATTATAAAAATATAATTCTAAAGATAGAAGACCTTCGAGATTATGTAATCATTGTCAAAAATTATTATAGTAACACTTATAAACAACCAACTGAGTCAAAAAGTTAACGTCTGAAAAAAAAAAAAATTTAAAATACCGGACTGGAATAACTCTATATGGAACAAAAAATAGAAACTACTATATATACCAGATATATTCAATAACATATATAGTTTGAATAAAAGTATTCTTAATTACCAAAGTATAACAAAGTTAAAAATTGCCCTTAAACAATCATTAGTAGAATTATATAAATCTAAATTAATTAGAAACTAATATTAAACAATTAAAACTAATCTACTGATAGTGTTGTATATGTGTAAATACCGTGCCCAGAAAATTGTTGAAAAATACTAATTGAAATAAGAATTAATAAAATTAAACATGTAAGAGATGTTTCTTTTTATTATCATTAATGTGCATTTAATTTAACACAATAAATAACACAAAATATATACGCTAAATTTACATTTGAAATTATTTACCGACAAAAATACATCAATACATCAATATTTTTGTCGATAAATAATTTCAAATGTAAATTTAGCATATATATTTTGTGTTATTTATTGTGTTAAATTGTAAGTGTTTTGTTTTTTGCTGCTCACACAAGTTCCTTTGAACTTCGAGGTCGTTCAAGCAATAAAAATATTATATTATTATTTTGTTATTATTATTATTATTATTATTATTATTATTATTATTATTATTTGAAATGAGCTAACGTGAACCATTTCTACGCTGAAAGCAAGCAACTCGCCTACAAAAAATATTCAT
>JAHWFP010134879.1:50516-61093 GCA_023313725.1 Lithobius niger | reverse complement strand
AATTTTCGACAGGCTGCTGACTAAGGATGGAAAATTTAGTCAAATTAGTCACTCCTTGAGTCAAATTCAAGAAAGGACGTGCATTTGAGGGGCCTTGAATCACTGGCAATCCAGCACAAAATATCCCGTGGTTCAATGCTTATGAACCTACAAGGCCCCTCAAATCCTTCAATTCAGCATCTCATCAGCAGGGAGCTGGTGGAGCGCCTTGCGAAAAAATGGCATTGAGCCGCCTTGTAAATGCGGAGTGCTACGCGTCGCGGTTGTCGTCTGCTTTCCACAACAGTAGATGCACGTCTGACATTGTAAATGATGTAAATTTTGTAAATTAATTACCTGTGGTGGCCTGAAGAAGACAGACGAACTAAATTTTCCATCCTTAGTCAGCAGCCTGCCGAAAATTCGCACATTCGGGTTTGATGTTTTGAATTTGAGAGTGAAATTGTCTTCGTGAATTTTTCGAACATTTAAAGTAAAATGGTTCGTTTTTTTCAAAGTCCTTCATTCAACCTGTTTCATTGTAAGAGTAATTTTTTGTGTGGTATTTTTATTTGATTATTTATTTGTATGCTTTCAGTATGCTCAAGTTCTAGCAGTTCAAGTACAAAGTATGATCCTGATCTGCTGAAAGCAGATGTCGCTTTAGCAAAGAACAGAGTTACACGACTAAAGCGAGAATTGGAGCAAATTAGGACAGAGATGCTCTACAAGGAAAAGGGTGTCGAGACCTTGGTGCAGTACGTACTTGTTATTTCTATAATACATTAAAATTACTTTAACAAACCAATAACGGTTGTTATATTTATCAGGTTTATGACTTATAAGATTTTGTTACAACATTGTTTAAACCCGGCAAAACGTTTCATTACTCAGGAACTCAAAAAGACGTTCTGGCAGGGGTGTGCCAAGTCAAAAGTGAAACCGACTCTTGTGCCTTTTCCTTGGCCTCTCTTCTTACTGTGCACACCACTAAAACACTGAACCATTTAATGTTGTATTTTGATAGATTCTGAACTGCCGTCGAACCAAACCAAAAAATTAACTGACAGCACCTCCAAAATTCCAATAATTTTTTATATTCAGAATTAGGAATACAAAGATACGCACAGGTTTCCCACCAACCGGGAAAACTCGGGGGGGGGGGGGGGGGGGAGACAAGCCACACTTTTAGGCCTAGTCCTAAGTGTGTTAAGTGTTAAACACATTTATTTGGTCAAGACAGTGTGGTTAAATAAATGTAACATTCTTTTTCTGTGTTGACACCTAAAGGTTTATTAAATCGGGCTAATCTTTGCACTAAGTGAGCTCTAAAAACAAGTAAAACTAGTAAAATGGATGGAAAAATTCTAAAATTACGGTAAGTACCCTGGAAATTGACCACAACTACTTTGGAAAATCGGGAAAACGCACGGAAATTATTTCAGTGTTTTGGTGGTAGCCCCTTACACAACTTTCAAAATGTGCAAAGATATTTACAGTTTTCGCTAATTTTCGACAATCTGTGAACTGCTCAAGATGTATTTTACACAGCCGGCTGTATTCCTCACATCCTGTCTTTCTACTTCGTGTGTTTTTGAAAACTGGCAGTTTTTCAAAAACACAAACAGGGTTGCAAGAGGAGAAGTAAGGAAAACGCCTGAAAAAGACAGTCGGCTGTATAAACTACACGTCCACCATTTCACAGACTGTCGAAAACTCACCAATATCTTTCCACAGTTTAAAAATTGTGTATCTTGCTTGCTCTACTGTAATCATTTTCTTTTTTCAAAGTAAGACTTCTAACATTTTTTAAATTATTGCCGATATCCAAAATTTAATCCCCAATTTTTTATCAATGGGTTAATTTCTTCAAAAGTCCAATAATTATTAAAATAAAAAAAATATTTCATGAGCAAAACGCAGCAAATTGCATGTCCTAATCTCAAACGGTTCCAGAGTTATTGACATTTCAGCGAAAGTTGCCGAAATCCGTTACCTGTACCACCTATATCGGCAACTGATCCAATACTGATACCGGTGCAGCCATAATTTGTTAGCATTGCAATATCGTGGACAGCATACAAAGAGTAACATTGTAAGATTAAAACCTTCCAAGAAAAGTTTGTGTTCCTTTACTGTTTTGACCTTGTGAACCTGAAATCAATTTGTCTTTGTGGCAACGAATTTCATGGTAGTGCTCCGTTCTTTCCTACAACAATGCGTTTGGGAAACAAACAATGAAAATAGTGTTTGGCATTATATGCACCAGCAATCACCAATAAATGTATCCTCCCTCGGTCGCTGCAGTAGCTTACACATGGCCTTCAGACTGGATGAAGTAGAACAGACCCAGTTTGTAAAGGATTCAGTTTTCGTTTCTCAACTTTCTGGGTCTTCTCAACCCATTATTAGACCCAAAAGTAAAATGAGTCTTCATCCTCTAATTTCGGTGTTATTTTCAGTTTCAAATTACATTGATGGAAAGGGGGAAAGGAAAAAAAAGTTGTTTCCTCCAGCCTTCTCATTTTTCCCAAGTCTTTTTAAAGTCTTTTTCAATTCCCTCCCTATACCACAGAGCTCTAGCAGCTGCCAGTCTTTACTGGGATGGTTGACATTCTTTTCACCAGATGTCGCCAGCAGGTGGTTGAGGCATGCAGGGCAGCTGCTCCTCATTGGTATGCATTGTGATGCCTCCAGGCTACCACCCCTCCCTCTCTACCTTTGCTGCCTCCCTCTAGTAATTTGGTTTGCTGAAGTCTGAGCAGCGGATGGGTGCAAGGTGCACCTTTGTCCTGGAATTAGAACCAAGATTTTGTTGAATGAGTTTGATAGATCCTAGTAAAACTGGAAGAGTTCTGGAAAATAACTATATATTTCCTGACCTGGAAAAAATCTTGGAGTCTTTAAATACTCCTAATTTTTTCCTTAGGTTTTCTGACAAAAACTCTTTGTGACGAAAGTTGCATCCCTCGTACTAAATAACTGATTTTTTTTTTGAGTGTGCACAGAATATTAGTGCTAAAGAACCTTTATGATTTCCATAATCCTTGAATTTTGGTTAGAAGTTGTTAAAAATCCTGGAAACATGCATTGTATTTTTAAATGGCACTTTCTGAATTCTTGATTTAGCCATTGTAAATGGAAAAAAAAATCCAATTAGGCCATTAAAAAAAGAAAGGTTGGTTCTCAGGCCCCGCCCGCACTGATTTTTTGACGATAAATAAACAGAAACGACACGGCAAAAATAGCAGTTACAGAACAAATATAGCCCTTAGTGAGAAATGGAAATATAAAATTACCATTCTTGTCGTTACGTAATTGTATGGACGCGTTGTAAACAGAATTACGAGGCAGTGTTCTTATTTTACCCAAACTAAAAAATAATTTCCCAAAATGTATGGAAAAATAAAGTCAAAAAATTAAAAATAAAATTCCGCTCGCCCGAATTTCTTGAGAAAAGGGCCCGAGAACCAACTTTCTTTTTTAAAAGTGGCCTTTTAATGTAATTGTTTATGATACATTTTACAAAAATATTGTTTCCCCTCTTATCAGTTATTGTTTAGTTACTTATATACTGGTATAGCAACCTAAATTTCGTTCAATATTTTATTTCAGTAAACAGTGTTCAAAAATGATTGCTTCCAGTATTCAAATGTTACGCAACGGTGCATTTTAACAAATGATTTTGATCCCCAGTCATGCAAGGCCTGTAATTCAATGGGGCTAACTCACTGAAAGCCAACCAACACCATTGCAGAATCGGCGGAAGCCCCCACGAACAAATTTTTGCCATATTTCCACCTTACCTTCGTTTGATGTTGATATTCCATCAGATTATAACAGAATAGCTAAATCTCAAAATGGATTGTAAGGAATGGTGTAAAATTTCACACCATTTTAATTGTGTCTACTAAATGTTTCGATTGGTGAAAGAGCAAACTCAATAAATTAGGGAAGAAGTTATTTAGTGAAAACCATTTCTTGAGGATAACCACGGGATACAGCAGTTTGGCTTTGGTCAATTTTTCTTACACACCAAGTGTCGCAGACGATATCAGAATGACTAGCTGTTGTAGGGAATCAAGGGTGCCACTGGGGAAGATAGCCTTAATTGCAGGTCTTTAATAATGGACGAGTCGTAGTGGTTTGAAATTTTTTGAAGTTTGGTTTTAGTTTGAAAAAGTTTGAATTCTCGACTGAAATTGGATTTTCTGTGTCAGTGTGTGTGTGTATTTTAGATAGTGGTGTACTGATCCCGATACCGGTTCTGAGTACGATTCCGCGGTGTCGGAACCAGTACCAGACCCGCTTTCTTGGTTGGCCAATACTGACTACTTTTCAAAAATCGGCATAGACCACTAAATCACTTGATATTGTCATCTAGTTTCCTTTTTCCAGGGGTATGCGATCGTTGGAAAGGATATTTTTGAGAGATCTAGGAACAGAAAATTAATTGCAGTAGCTTAAATCATCATAAAACGGTGCTTGAGTAGATCTTGGATGAATAGCAAACACATTTTCGGGCGTTTTTACTGGCCAATTACCTGTTGACATCAACTTTTGTTGAGTAGTTTGCATCGTATTACCATAAAATCCCATCTAGGATGTTATATACTAAGCAGAATACGTTACAGTGTATTCCTGTTTAAGTATGTCAGAACTTTATTATCATTAAGTTGTTTCCTATTTACTTAGCGATCACATCCCCTGCACGCGCCATTTTGTTTCTAAATTGTGCGTTGAATTGGAGTCAACAGTGCCTGCAATAAATCCGGACTGCAAAAATCTTCAAGTATGCAAAGCTTTGCTAAGACTCGTAAGCATCTGGGCTGCAAAAAATCTTCAAGCATGCTCTTATTTAGCCTAAGTCTTTTTTTTTTTATTTTAATTCAATTTTTTGAAGTTATATTTAATTTAAAAAAAAATTAAATTTAATACATCAAGAAAACAACCATTTTAAATCGTATCAGCTTCACTAAGTGCTTGGACCAACCCCAAGAAACAAAAATCCTATTTAAAGGAATACTAAACCCTCCAACAATTAATTTTTTAATCGATAGTTTAGATACTGGAATTAATGTTAAGTCATCCGAGGTCAATAGGTGTCATTGTTTATGCTGTACGAATTTTTAAACCACCTGATTTAATCAGACGATGCACAAGCTCTGGAGAAAATCCCGTTTGAGCGACGCGTCGTGACGTCAAGACTTTTAAGGCGCCTTCCAGCTGTCTGCGTGACCTGCGCGTGCGCCAGAAACAAAATGGCATCGCCTGGGACATTGTTTCTGGTTAGCTCGTTCGCCGCTAAAACATCATGCCGTCATGCATAGCGAAGGAGTGTAAATGTTCGTCAAACCACAAAATAAGTTTGTTCAGCTTACCGAATGCCGACAAAGATTCCACCCGGCTGCGGAAGTGGTTAAATGTTACTGGAAACAGTGGCGTTGCAGGTTGAAACTGATAAAGCTGCAACGAATTGACAGCGTCAGCGTTGTTGGTAGCCATGTTTGTTGTTGGTGTTTGTTTACGCCAGTGTTGTCGCGCGCCCTGCACGATGGGAAGGGATGCGCTCCCCATTTCCCTTAAATGTTTTGACGTCACGAAACCTCCATAGTCGCGAGCTCTCATAGTGTTACGTTTGGTTGGGTGTTTAAAAACTGCAGGTATTTTAATTTATTACGACGTAAGTAAGAAGGCAAGCGACATTTTATAAGTTTTGAAGGGGTTTTTAAGGGTCTTAGCTACCATTAAAAAAAATTGGAAAAGTGAAGGTTTAGTATTCCTTTAAAAATGCAGGTCAAGGGCAGAATTAAAAAAAAATCGTTTCAATTTTCTGGTTATTTCAAACTAGTTTTTCTTTAACTTAAGTTATTTAATTTAATTTAAATCAATCAATTTATTTCAATCAAACAATTTGAATCAATTTTTTTTCTCATTAAAACCATACCAACAAAACACATTTTTCATTAAAAATTGTTGTTATTTAAAAATCAGGTGTTGTTGGTACCACTGCACTGTAATGCCAGACACTGCCTCATTCATAAGTACCGAAGAAAATCGAGTGCCGGGGTACTAAACTTAGTAACGGTACCGTCTGAAAAGTTTCTGGTACCGCCCAACACCATTAAACAGTACCGAGAAAAACTATCCATGATAGGATGTGAACTTACCGATATTTACTATTACACAGCTGGCTGTAAAATTTGTATTGTTAACTATCGGTACCATGGTGTTACTGTGGTACTGGTATCAAAACCGGTACAGCCTTAGTATTGTAGCATCTCTCGCTCCGCCGAATAATTGTGATCTTCACAACCCAATTATGCGCTCAGTTACTAATAAAACATTTACAATACGTAATAAACAGTTCCTAAAGAACTAAGTCCTCCTGTTTAACTCTTTCCTTCTGCCAAACTGAGTGTTAAAGCACGCAAGAGAAAACTGACAAGTCTCACTTCAGCTATGATTACTCTTTCCCAGTTCAGTTGGCCACGAATGTGTTTGCTACTGGTGCACCTTGCAGCTATTGGTATGGGGTTGCCAATCCCATCATGACTGGCCAGTCAGCAAGCAGATTCAAACCCAGTTTGGATGGGAGAAGGAGGTCATTGAAAGGGGCACAGCCTTGTTGTTGGCTGGCATGCTTGTTTGCTTATTATCCCTGAGGCATATTCATTGGAGGCAAGCTTTTTAGAATGATGCATTTTAGCTAGCTCTCAAGGAGAAATAGCTTGGGCTGATGGAGAATCCATCCGTGGATGCTGGAAAATTATTTTGGGTGTTGCTAAATTAAAAATAAACAAATAGTAATAATAATATATAAAGTTGAAATTTTTTTTGTTTCCTCGTCATTCTCAAACGTAGACAACGGTTTTTTTTTATGCATAGGAACATTTAGATCCTAAAATGATTTAAAAAATGTATGACATTCAGAACAGGCGACAGTTCTGTGTGTAGGTAGACTTAGAAATTGGTCTTTTTTTCTTCTTTTTTTTTTTAAATAATTCATCCAAATTGTGTAACTTTTATCTAATTATGAGCGCAGCTGAAGGTCTGTTAGACAAGGACCATTCCCAGCATATACTCAAAATGCAACAGCACAAAATGGGTGCTAATTTATTAGAACACCGCATGCCCGTTTCCACTTTAAACTATTACAGTACCACCAATTTCCAACCGATTCTATCCCGGTTGGGCTCGTTTTAAACTGCAGACCTTATTCTAATTGCAAAATTTTCCGTCGTACAGCCATTTAAATATATTTAAAACGGAAGTTAGGTTGGAAGGTGGATGACCAAATATAAGCGGAACAGCCGCAATGGGACCTTGGGCAAACGCAGACTTCAACTCAAATGTGGAATTGTTGACTATGTTGTTCACGAAAATCAACAAATTATACCTCGTACGAAAGAGGGATACAGCATTTGTCCAATCGCTGCGTTCTTTTATTGCTAACTTAAGTGATAGGGCTTTACAAATACAAACAAAAAACAAGTTGACGAAAATCGTGACATTTTCGCGACTATTTAGTATCAGTTACCGTATTTGTTTCGCTCCTCTTATTTTCACAGTGACCACCGCTACTACTCATTCTCTCAGAATGACTCGTGACGGCTTGTACTGGTGGCCCAAGTACTGGCCGTCGATAGGTGCATGTGCGAGGTTGCGTCGCAGTGGTGGCTGTCCAAATGATGCTATTTTGGATACCTTCTTAGTTTTAAATATTATTAAACGAAGACTTCAGCATTCGGGCAGAACACTTCTTTTAGAACAAGATATGCTGTGTTGATATTCAAGCATAACATCATCCAGTATTCCCCATTTGTTTTGGTGAAGCTGGCAAATTTCCAAATCCAAATTTCCCTGTTGCTGCTGTTCTACTCGTATTTGGCTGTTCCTCCGATCTGTTTTTCTATTTTACTTTTGTTCGTAATAGGCCTACGATGGCAAATTAAAAAGTCTACAGTTTAAAACGAGCCCAACCTGTAGTCTAGTTGGTTAGAAATAGTGGCACGGTGTCGGTGGGAAATCGAAATGAATATTTCCAAGCATTTTACGAAGTTGGCTTCCTACTTAGTTTGATCAGAGATGTTAGTCTACTGCGATAAAAATTTTGAAATTCCGCAACACAAACTGCGACAAAAAATGGAAATAACGCGTTGATGTTGGCTAATTCAGTGCTTATTTTTTTTCCTCCACCATAATAAAAATAAACACAAAAAAGTTGGTAGGTGTTACACACAATCTTGTGCGTGCTTTCATTTTGCCAATTTTTAACTGTTATGAGAATGCAGCAAGCATGTATCTCAGCAGTCTTGCAATAAGTCCAACTTCCGATAGCCTTTGTGTTTACGTCCAGTTTCGATTTGGAAGCAAGATGGCGGCTGTGCTAACAGTAAATTGCAGTCTGTAGTTTATTTGAACGGATATCTACTTGAAATTCTACAAAATTTTGCAGAAAACACAAAATTACACGTAAAACCGGAGATTGTACAAATACTTGGAAAACATGAAATTTTTCGTATTCCTTAATTGGCCAGCTACCCCACTCATCTTAAAAAAAGTAGGAAAATACAAGATTTTAACAGCATGAAATTTTGCCACAAATCGTGGTAAAGTAACTTCTCTGGTTTTGATGTGCACGTGCAGTCGATAGTTTGCTTGCTGATGCGTGCCCCTTGCATTATCGTATAACTGCCCTCCTTAGTTTTGATGTTGAGAATTCCTTATTTTGTGCTCTTTCCTTCCTAAAACCCTCTGTAACCCCTGAGCCTAAGTTGAGAACTGTTTTCATTCACAAGTGCTAGAAACAATGATGAACACATCGGACAATTTTCAGAACTTTGTGTTAACGGAACAAATTTATTGTGTATATGATCAATTTGGTATAAAAAAATCAAGCTGATTCATACAGCTTTAGCTGTGACTAACGTAACGACAGACCAACACCATAATGCTGACATAATTTTTTTCCTCCTTGTAGGGTGGATCAGAAGTTGGCCACTCAACACGGAGTCTACAATGTTGCCGAAGCACAAGCAATAATGAACGAGCTGAGAAACATCCAGCGCTCTTTGTCATCGGGCGAGAAAGAGAAGGTGGAATTAATGCAGGTAAACCCCATGAATAGTAGGCCACTGTGAAATCCAGTTCTGTGTTGCCAGTTAGCTGTTGAAGGTCGTAGTGCAACAACTAGCATTAAGTTGAATCTCATCCCTCCCCCTCCCTAGTCACTTGCTCGATTAAAGGATGACCTAACAAGATTACAACCCAGTGACTCGTCACCAGATATCTCCACCTTGAGCATACCTCAAGACAAACTCAGTACCGCTTCACAAACGGATTTATCAGGCGAGGTAAGCTATATTGTTACTATAAATGAAAGTTCTACCAATATACCTAAACGTTTAACAGTATTAATTATTGGATTTGTATGTTGGATAAGATTTTCTCCCTTAGCTACACTTTCTGTCCAGTAAAATGAACATTTATCCTTCTTCAGCTCGCTCCTATTGGAGCTAGACTTGCTGAAATGGCCCGTATGAGGTTGCAGTACGATGAGGCTCGCAAGCAGGTTCATTATTTGCAGCAGCAGCTTGCAGACCTGGACGACAAGGTGTGTCCGGGGCAGTCGGAGTCTGACAAAGACAGGTACATTTTTAACTCTGAATGTTTGCTTGTTCCTTATGTTGCTGCACGTTTGGCTTCACTTGCAAACTTGCTCCTTTGCAAGGTCCACTTGCATGATTTCAGTTACTTTAATATTGAAATTATTGATATTCATGATATTTTGCATTGCTTTCTTTTAAAATAAATGGTGCAATTCAGGCGTCTGAAAAAAATATTTAACTGATTCAGCTTGTTCGTACGTTAGTTATTAGTTTACAAGACTAATGCCAAAATAAGTTATTATATCAACTATAAACATTTTGAGATAAAGTGAGCAGATAATAGGGGAAAATGTAAGTCCCCACTCAGAAATAAAGCGGAGATCGGAATTGTGAGCTGATATCCTAGCGGTTTGGGAACATTGCGTGACAACTAACATGGCAGTCGGGCTTTGTCTTCCTGGACTGGCAATCATTCGGTGATGATCCTCCACGAGTAGCTTTACTCTTGGAACTGCGTGGGTCCTCTCGTGTCACAATACGGCCTAAGCTAAATCCCTAGCTATTGCCTACACTTTGTAGTGACTTGACGGACACCGTGCTGTCGTATCACAGATTGCAATCAACAGCACTAGGCACATGTCCGTGTGTCACATGCAACACTAGCGTTGTTGCTTGAAGCCTTGACCGCCCAATGTTGTACACGTCCCTATTTTCCCAACATTTACACGAAGGATATAGCAAAATTGGCTACAAGCTATGAACCACAATATAAATATATGTATGCCAGTGAATAACCATATAACCACTAACCAGTCACACATCTCTACAGTTTGAACCTATTTTGATTCCGCTTTGGCTGATGACTCGAGAACAAAATTTAAAAAGTTTCTTCTGCCCTGTCAACCGATGATCTCTTACGCTGTCCGGTCCGTCCGAGTTCCGCAGCTACAGAGACCATGGTTCTACCACAAACATGGACTGAACGCC
>JAHWFP010134879.1:32512-50116 GCA_023313725.1 Lithobius niger | reverse complement strand
ATTTTTTTTCTCATTAAAACCATACCAACAAAACACATTTTCAATAAAAATTGTTGTTATTTAAAAATCAGGTGTTGGTACCACTGCACTGTAATGCCAGACACCGCCTCATTCATAAGTACCGAAGAAAATCGAGTGCCGGGGTACTAAGCTTAGTAACGGCACCGGCTGAAAAGTTTCTGGTACCGCCCAACACTATTAAACAGTACAGAGAAAAACTATCCATGATAGGATGTGAACTTACCGATAATTACTATTACACAGCTGGCTGTAAAATTTGTATTGTTAACTATCGGTACCATGGTGTTACTGTGGTACTGGTATCAAAACCGGTACAGCCTTAGTATTGTAGCATCTCTCGCTCCGCCGAATAATTGTTATCTTCACAACCCAATTATGCGCTCAGTTACTAATAAAACATTTACAGTACGTAATAAACAGTTCCATTAATAAAACATTTACAATACGTAATAAACAGTTCCTAAAGAACTAAGTCCTCCTGTTTAACTCTTCCCTTCTCCCAAACTGAGTGTTAAAACACGCAAGAGAAAACTGACAAGTCTCACTTCAGCTATGATTACTCTTTCCCAGTTCTGTTGGCCACGAATGTGTTTGCTACTGGTGCACCTTGCAGCTATTGGTATGGGGTTGCCAATCCCATCATGACTGGCCAGTCAGCAAGCAGATTCAAACCCAGTTTGGATGGGAGAAGGAGGTCATTGAAAGGGGCACAGCCTTGTTGTTGGCTGGCATGCTTGTTTACTTATTATCCCTGAGGCATATTCATTGGAGGCAGGCTTTTCAGAATGATGCATTTTAGCTAGCTCTCAAGGAGAAATAGCTTGGGCTGATAGAGAATCCATCCGTGGATGCTGGAAAATTATTTTGGGTGTTGCTAAATTAAAAATAAATAAATAGTAATAATAATATATAAAGTTGAAATTTTTTTTTGTTTCCTCGTCATTCTCAAACGTAGACAACGGGTTTTTTTTATGCATAGAAACATTTAGATCCTGAAACGATTTAAAAAATGTATGACATTCAGAACAGGCGACAGTTCCGTGTGTAGGTAGACTTTGAAATTGGTCTTTTTTTTTTAAATAATTCATCCAAATTGTGTAACTTTTATCTAATTATGAGCGCAGCTGAAGGTCTGTTTAGACAAGGACCATTCCCAGCATATACTCAAAATGCAACAGCACAAAATGAGTGCTAATTTATTAGAACACCGCATGCCCGTTTCCACTTTAAACTATTACAGTACCACCAATTTCCAACCGATTCTATCCCGGTTGGGCTCGTTTTAAACTGCAGACCTTATTCTAATTGCAAAATTTTCCGTCGTACAGCCATTTAAATATATTTAAAACGGAAGTTAGGTTGGAAAGGTGAATGACCAAATATAAGCGGAACAGCCGCAATGGGGCCCTTGGGCAATCGCAGACTTCAACTCAGATGTGGAATTGTTGACTATGTTGTTCACGAAAATCAACAAATTATACCTCGTACGAAAGAGGGATACAGCATTTGTCCAATCACTGCGTTGTTTTATTGATAACTTAAGTGATAGGGCTTTACAATTACAAACAAAAAACAAGTTGACGAAAATCTTGACATTTTCGCGACTATTTAGTATCAGTTACCGTATTTGTTTCGCTCCTCTTATTTTCACAGTGACCACCACTACTACTCATTCTCTCAGAATGACTCGTGACGGCTTGTACTGGCCGTCGATTGGTGCATGTGTGAGGTTGCGTCACAGTGGTGGCTGTCCAAATGATGCTATTTTGGATACCTTCTTAGTTTTAAATATTATTAAACGAAAACTTCAGCATTCGGGCAGAACACTTCTTTTAGAACAAGATATGCTGTGTTGATATTCAAGCATAACATCATCCAGTATTCCCCACTTGTTTTGGTGAAGATGGCAAATTTCCAAGGCCCCATTGCTGCTGTTCTACTCGTATTTGGCTGTTCCTCCGATCTGTTTTTCTATTTTAGTTTTGTTCGTAATAGGCCTATGATGGCAAATTAAAAAGTCTACAGTTTAAAACGAGCCCAACCTGTAGTCTAGTTGGTTAGAAATAGTGGCACGGTGTCGGTGGGAAATCGAAATGAATATTTCCAAACATTTTACGAAGTTGGCTTCCTTCTTAGTTTGATCAGGGATGTTAGTATACTGCGATAAAAATTTTCAAATTCCGCAACACAAACTGCGACAAAACATGGAAATAACGCGTTGATGTTGGCTAATCCAGTGCTTATTTTTTTTCCCTAAACCATAATAAAAATAAACACAAACAAGATGGTAGGTGTTACACACAATTTTGTGCGTGCTTTCATTTTGCCGATTTTTAGCTGCTTTGAGAATGCAGCAAGCAATGTATCTCAGCAGTCTTGCAATAAGTCCGACTTCCAATCGCCTTTGTGTTTACTTCCAGTTTCGATTTGGAAGCAAGATGGCGGCTGTACTAAAAGTAAATTGCGGTCTGTAGTTTATTTGAATGGATATCTACTTGAAATTCTACAAAATTTACCAGAAAACACAAAATTACACGAAAAATCGGAGATTGTACAAATACTTGAAAAAGATGAAATTTTTCGTATTCCTTAATTGGCCAGCTACCCCACTCATCTTAAAAAAAGTAGGAAAATACAAGATTTTAACAGCATGAAAATTTGCCACAAATCGTGGTAAAGTAACTTCCCTGGTTTTGATGTGCACATGCAGTCGATAGTTTGCTTGCTGATGCGCACCCCTTGCATTATCATGTAACTGCCCTCCTTAGTTTTGATGTTAAGAATTCCTTATTTTGTGCTCTTTCCTTCCTAAAACCCTCTGTAACCCCTGCAATGGTTCAAATCCTAAGTTGAGAGCTGTTTTCATTCACAAGTGCTAGAAACAATATACCTGATGAACACATCGCACCATTTTCAGAACTTGTGTTAACGGAACAAATTTATTGTGTATATGATCAATTTGGTATAAAAAAAATCAAGCTGTTTCATACAGCTTTAGCTGTGACTAACGTAACGACAGACCAACACCATAATGCTGACATAATTTTTTTTCCTCCTTGTAGGGTGGATCAGAAGTTGGCCACTCAACACGGAGTCTACAATGTTGCCGAAGCACAAGCAATAATGAACGAGTTGAGAAACATCCAGCGCTCTTTGTCATCGGGCGAGAAAGAGAAGGTGGAATTAATGCAGGTAAACCCCATAAATAGGTCACTTCGAAATCCAATTCTGTGATGGCCAGTTAGCTGTTGAAGGTCGTAGTGCAACAACTAGCATTAAGTTGAATTTCATCCCTCCCCCTCCCTAGTCACTTGCTCGATTAAAGGATGACCTAACAAGATTACAACCCAGTGACTCGTCGCCAGATATCTCCACCTTGAGTATACCTCAAGACAAACTCAGTACCGCTTCACAAACGGATTTATCAGGCGAGGTAAGCTATATTGTTACTATAAATGAAAGTTCTACCAATATACCTAAACGTTTAGCAGTATTAATTATTGGATTTGTATGTTGGATAAGATTTTCTCCCTTAGCTACACTTTCTGTCCAGTAAAATGAACATTTATCCTTCTTCAGCTTGCTCCTATTGGAGCTAGACTTGCTGAAATGGCCCGTATGAGGTTGCAGTACGATGAGGCTCGCAAGCAGGTTCATTATTTGCAGCAGCAGCTTGCAGACCTGGACGACAAGGTGTGTCCGGGGCAGTCGGAGTCTGACAAAGACAGGTACATTTTTAACTGAATGTTTGCTTGTTCCTTATGTTGCTGCACGTTTGGCTTCACTTGCAAACTTGCTCCTTTGCAAGGTCCACTTGCATGATTTCAGTTACTTTAATATTGAAATTATTGATATTCATGATATTTTGCATTGCTTTCTTTTAAAATAAATGGTGCAATTCAGGCGTCTGAAAAAATATTTAACTGATTCAGCTTGTTCGTACATTAGTTATTAGTTTACAAGACTAATGCCAAAATAAGTTATTATATCAACTATAAACATTTGAGATAAAGTGAGCAGATAATAGGGGAAAATGTAAGTCCCCACTCAGAAATATAGCGGAGATCGGAATTGTGAACTGATATCCTAGCGGTTTGGGAACATTGCGTGACAACTAACATGGCAGTCGGGCTGTGTCTTCCTGGACTGGCAATCATTCGGTGATGATCCTCCACGAGTAGCTTTACTCTTGGAACTGCGTGGGTCCTCTCGTGTCACAATACGGCCTAAGCTAAATCCTTAGCTATTGCCTACACTTTGTAGTGACTTGACGGACACCGTGCTGTCGTATCGCAGATTGCACTCAACAGCACTAGGCATGTGTCCGTGTGACACATGCAACACTAGCGTTGTTGCTTGAAGCCTTGACCGCCCAGTGTTGTACACGTCCCTATTTTCCCAACATTTACACGAAGGATGAATAGCAAAATTGGCTACAAGCTATGAACCACAATATAAATATCTGTATGCCAGTGAATAACCATATAACCACTAACCAGTCACACATCTCTACAGTTTGAACCTATTTTGATTCCGCTTAGGCTGATGGCTCGAGAACAAAATTTAAAAAGTTTCTTCTGCCCTGTCAACCGATGATCTCTCACGCTGTCACTCATGGCTGTGCGGAACAGCCGTTGTTAAGTTTCGGTCCGTCCGAGTTTCGCAGCTACAGAGACCATGGTTCTACCACAAACATGGACTGAACGCCAATAAGCTACTGGGGGGGGGGGGGGGGACATTTTTTTTTAAAATTTAAACCTGAATTGCACAAGTTTTACTTATTGTTTTGTTAACTGCTTATGCTGCATCTTTTTATTTGAGCATGGTTATTCTATTTTCGTATTCAGGCTGTTGCTCATCCAAGAAAAGGAACAGCTGCTTCGAGAGTTGCGAAGCATTAATCCTAAAAGTCGTAGCGATGTTGAAATGGCTGCCATTCAGGCCGAGATCAAAAAACTCGAAAACGACTTGAATGCTGCCATGGAATTGTCAAATCGAGCTATCGCTGACCGGTAAGCATGCTGCTTGTTGCTAGTTGCATGATTTCATTATGTTCGAACTGACGCCCATTTTATTTTTCTCTTTTTATTTGTACTTACAAGCATTTACAAAGTATTTATTTGGCCATAAGCTTTAGCAAATTGTAGTACTAAACTGGAACCCATTGACACCGGGCATGTGCCGCGTAGCATGAACTCTTGTATAATGTGATGTATGCTTGTTTAGTCCATTAATTTATTCATTTAAAAGGCCAATATTTTCTTTTAGTAATTAACAAACGTCTCATTTACCTTTCCGTAGTTTAGAACTAGGTGACGATTTTTTTTTTCTTTTTCACGCATTACAGCAATTTAAACGCTTAACTACAGCGACAATGCAGTACTGTCAGGCTTGTTATCTAACTCACTTGGGGTTCAAAAGTGGTTATCAACTGGTGGGGTAGGTATACCGTGTTCTAGCTGCTGCTTCTAAATTGGTATTGTTGCCAGTTACCATGGGGTACCAGAGAAACGGCAGCAGCAACGAGGCATCGCATGGTAATCAACCGCTGTCCACTCTACCACCTCCCCTACCCCGCCAAATATTCGGCTTTTAGTGACTAAAAATTGCCGGGGTGGATTTGTACCCCCCACCCCACTACATCACTTCCCTACTGTATTATAAAGTCAAGTATAAAGTAGAGTCCATTCTGATTGACATATGTCCCGATTAAAAGACATTCCTCTTATATACATTCTGAAAGGTCTCTGACAGGCTGTGAACTTGTAATTTGAATTTACTCTCTAATCCTTCCAAGAAATACAGCAGTTATGTTTTTCCATAGAAAGGTCCTAGATTCTGCAACTTTAAGTTTGGTTTATTGAACACATCGATTTTTTTTTGGAGGGGGGGGGTGGGGATAATTCACATTAACAACATAAATTGCGGGCATTAGCCGCGAAAAGAAACAATTTGTTTCTCGGGTATTTTCATTCAAAAAGTAACCAGGCTTTTTATTTTATTTTTTATTTTATTGGAAGTAATTCAAGTCCTACTTCAACTGCTCAAAGCACTTGCATCTTAATTTTACGAAAAAACTTGCAAAACACTTAATTTTACGGAGCTGAAAGTGGTTAATTTAGGCTAAATAATGCTTATTTTCAGCTAACTGAATTGCTTTTCCTTGTAACGGTAGTAAATTTAGCTTGAACTAGCAAATAAAAACTATCGACAAGGGGCAAATTTGACCACCAAGCAGGGCCTGAGAAACAAATAATTTTTTTTTGGTAACGTTATGAAGTTGCCGAAAACAAATGCCATGTTCACACTGCTGCTTCTACAGAAAGAAAAACATTGTTCCTCAACGCACGTTACTAATTGTGGTACATTGATGACCTTGTTCGTGTACTGGGGTCTGAGCATTTAAACTTGTTGCGTAATATGCATTGTGTTTATTCCGTAGGCTTAAATTGCATGAAGAAAAGCAACAACTGCTACAGCAACTCAAAGATGCCATGCGCCTTACAACAGACCTTGAATCACAACTCAAAAGGTATGTAGGTGCTAACGACACATTCTCACTAGTTAAAGATTTTCCGTAATTGTGCAGTGCACTTTAAAAATAATTTCTTTTGTCTTTTTAGTCTTTCGGCCAGTACTCTGAGTGTGTCATCCAGTTCAAGTTTGGGATCGTTAAGCACAACGAGTAGCAAAGGCTCACTTAGCTCGTTGAGCTTTACGGACATATACGGTGTACCCCAATGTACAAGTGAGCCAGTGAATCTCCAAGACTTGCACCGACGTGTGGAAAAGCTACTTCAAGGCAGCAGCGGTAGTGCCGGTTCGGCATCTGGCAGTATTGAAGAAAATCTCTCTGAACGTTTGCCTGTTGCCAGTACAGCACTTCCACCTTCCAGTTCGGCTCCATCCCTCTCCCCACGTTCATCGTTGTCATCCGTATCTCCTCCTGTATCGCCATATGACTTTGGGCCGCCGCCGACTTATGAACAGGCTTACCTGATTACAGTGGAGAAACAGCATCGAGCCGTCCTAGGGTTACAGCAGGCACTTGTGCCACCAACCTCCGCACCACCACTGCCATTCGACCAGAGCCATCTGGAGGACCGGTTGACGGAGCTCCGGCTGGCTCAGGCAGCCAAAGAGGGTGTGATGCGTTGTTCCACGGGTTTGTCTTTCCCGTCTTCGGTTTCTAGCAGTGCCCCACTTTTTGCCAAAGGTTACAGCAATTATTCAAATCGTCCTCCAAATCTTCCTTTATCAGACCTCATGGACTTGGGTGCTCCCAGTACGAACTTAACTCGGCCTCGCTCAATGTACGACTCTGGGAGCGATGTTACTAGTAACCCGCCTCTTTCGCCCATCAGTGAGTCGGTTCCAGATGAACTGAAAGCCAGTTCACTGTCGGGCACCAATACGAGGAGTGTGTCGGCTGCTGTAAGTGACGAGTCTGTTGCTGGGGACAGCGGTGTGTTTGAAGCGTCCAACAAGCGTGAAGAGGATATAGTTCTAAGTGATCTGAACCTTGACACTGCCCAAGTACAAATTAAATTGAGGTTTGTTTCATATATTGGTACTTACGATACGTAAATGGCTAGGAAAACTATATCCATATGCTAGTTAAGTGATAGTGGGACCTTGGCTCACAGTCACTGTTGAAGCCTACGAGATAATAATGGGTACTTTCTTGAACTCTTTAGAAGTTAGTAAACAGTAAACACATGTATCAAACGTAAGAGCTGAGTCAGGAGGCATGCAATGAAACAAAACAAAAAAATCCTGCCCAGCTTGTAGAAAGCCGTACATTTTCCTTATATTTCCCCACTTACGGCATGGCTTTTAAAACATGAAACGTGAGCTGGTGAAGAATGAGTGAAGTCTCCCATCTTTTACCAACTCCTTGCGTTTTAAGTTTTATAAGCATCTTGTAGAAAAACTTGAAAGGGAAATTTGTCTTGATTGTAAATTGACTGCTTATAGCATCTAGGTTACCAACATTGTGATAGATTTTCTTTCCGACAGTCTTGAAGGCTAAATACCCCATTTAACTCGAGACATTTCTGAAGGCTATTGTCCCTGTCACGTCAACACTCAGACATTTCTTTAAATGTGTAGAAAAAGGTTTCAGATTCAAGACTAATCTCTGATATGGTATACTATGAGTGTACTTGTTGTGGGGTATTTTGATTCTCCAAATTTCATTTCATTAAAGTATTCAACCCAATAATAAAAATTCAAATTTATGATTAATCTATATTGCTTGACGCTTGTAGTTAATAAAAAAAATTGTTAGGTTTGGGCTGCCTTTCGATGCTGTAGTAAGTTATCTTGCAGTGGTGAGGAGGAATGGAGTGCTTTATTAAATAGTTTTGATGTATTTTCAGGTATGCTGTCGCCGATGGATTGCTTCACATAGGGATTGAAAAAGCTCGGAATCTGTTGGCGTTATCGTTTCCAGAACATAGCAAAGTGTGAGTATTTTCTTGTCATTACGTGAAGTGTAAAAATGCATTTACATATTCAAAAGGGACTTTATAAAATTGGTTACCACAGGTATTATTGTATGTGTTTTGCATGTCACTGTGCAAATGTATCATGTTTATTGCTATTTCCCAGTACGCTCAGCAGTTCCATAGGGTGATTTTAAACCAAAAGGGTGTTACAAAGGATTGATTTTCTGGCTAAATCTATTCTTAGTCTGATCAATATTAGTTTTTGGGGTTAGTTTTATTTTTTTCTTCTTTTAATTGTATTGCCACAATCTTTTGGTTTTTGGCCAATTTTCTTAGAAAATTCATTTAAAGTTGCATTTCAAAAACTGTTGGGTGGTAGATTTTTTAAATATTTGTAAGCCCGAAATTGCAACTCACCTTAACATTCGTGTTAGTACAAAATTTTTTCAGAACTAATTTTGGGTCTCTGCTAAAATTATTGAAGAAGAAAAAAGACTCGACTGATAACTGCAAGCCAAACCGAGCCAATCACCCACTATTTAGCTCTGACACTCGGAACTAGTATCAGTATCGAGCTGACTTACAACTAGTGCTGGACGGTATCGGTATTTTTACCGCGGTTATCTGTATTTTTTGAATACCGAAACCGTAATCGGCATTTGCATAATACCGAAATACCGTACATTTTTAGTGTCTAGCTGATTATTTTTTAATAACTTCGCCAATTTTTGGCCGATTTGGACATTCCAATATATCATTAGAAGCGTTTTTTCACCAGCTTTCCAACGGAGCTAAATTCAAATTGATAGCATAAACTGTTAAGAAGTTAATAAGGGGAAAAAGCAATGACCAATTTGCAAAATATTTCCTCAGTCATTAAAGTTGACTCAATCATTCAGGTAGAGCACTGATGTGGAAATCAGACATCGGAAAATAGCCTGGTATGCCCTGTATCATTTATTAGCAGTTTGGCGTGAGGATATGCTTCAACTATCCTGGTAGGCAGATACCGATACCGGAATAACGAAATTACCGAATTTTTATTTCAGAATACTGATACCGTACCGTACCGAAAATTTCCGATAACCGCCCAGCACTACTTACAACTTTGCGTAACTGTTTATGGTTTTGCGTTGTCATTAGTTTAACAATTCTTCTACTTTTTATAGCTGCATAAAAGCGTCACTGCTGCCAGCTGTTGCAAATACCACTCTTGCATGCTGTACAAGAATTATTAACGACCTAAACAAGCCGGCGTTTGGCGAATCGTTCAGGTTTCCTGTTCCCCTGAATAAGCTGTTTGCCAAAACTTTACAAGTAAATGTATGGTCTGTTAAAGAGAGCAACGAAGAAGAGTGCATGGTTAGTACCGAATAATTTTGTGCTTCTCACTCAAGATGGGTTTTAAGGTATTGTTTTTAAGGTCTTTGATTTCTTATATTTTTCAGGGTTGTACGCAGGTCAGTCTGGCTGACTTTAATGCAGAAACTACATCCAGCAAGTGGTACAATGTTCTAAGCTTTCGTTTCATGCAACCTGACAGCAACAAAGCCGTTGGCAGTATGGCAACTAAGGTAGGGCATGATTTAGCAAGCATTAGTAAAAAAAAAAACACTTTAGGGTACAGCTTAATATTTTTGATCTACGCTGTTTGTTAACCTGTTAGTAACGACTGGAGTTTTTAGTATGTGCTCTACCTCCGCATATGGATTAAGTTAGAAAATTTGTCTATTTAATTTAACTCTTGAATTATAATTTTCAGGTGGAAGTTGATATGGGCTCTTTATCTCTGCCTCTGAAAAAGGTAGTGGACAAAGTGGAATCCGATGTTAGGTAAGCTAAGTTAATACTTGATTATAAGGTGCCGTTCAAACTAAGGTGAAAGTAGTTTTTGATGTGAAGTGTAAAAAAAATCCTGAATTCTGCTGTGGATTTGTGGATTGCTGCAGTACAGTAATGCAAATCAACAGTCCACTTTACATTGTTGTACAGCAGTAAAAGGTGCAGTGAAATGAAAAATTAACTTGGGAGACTTGGACACTATGTAAGACATAGTATATATTTTGGATGGCTTTTTTAATTGGCTTTTAGGATTTACGGTATTTAGATCAAGCTGCTTCCTGCAAAGCATGTCATTCAGAGCTTTTTATTAGACAACAGAAAACGGCAAACATTATTTAAATTTTGATGATTGTGATTCACAGGATACCCATGTTTTATTTTGCTGTGACTAAATGAAAATGAGGCCAATGAATGTTTCCAATTTCTGTCATGAAGACGATTATAAAGATTACGTAGTTTTTCAGCACTCTAGCTCTTTATTATGCAATCTTTTGTTCTAGCAGGTGTGTTTAGTGTACTGAACTTTTAGGAGTGTAACAGAATGTTTTTAAGTTGCCTAAGTTAAAGTAGTAGACTAATGTACAGAAATATAAGGAGAAAAACCAATATGTGTATCTCGCAAATGGCAAAAATTTAATTCTTTTGTCCATAAAAAGAAAATTTAACACGATAAGGAAGCAAGGTGAGGAGTCAAGAGTTTGTAGTAGTTTTTCCGTATTGTTGATGACACTGCTCCAAGTGTTAAATTGTTAATGTCAAAAGGTTCAACTTTCGGATGTAAAAAATTCTGAAAAGACGTTTTGAAAATACAGTAGATGGTAACAATGGTAGGTAAGGTTGTCACTCAAAGCATTCTAAAGTCAACAATAGTTTCAATGGGCAAAACCTTTTCCAACCAAAATGGGAGATGAGGGGTTTTTTGAGGCACATGTGTGGCAATTTTTTTGAGAATGTCAACGTAAGACATTTATTTAAACACGAAATGATGCTTGCTTCTTTTGTGTAAAGTTTCTCTCGCAAAATGGGTGATGATGATTGGTTTATATTTTTCTTAGTTTCTTCCGGCAAGGCAGCCAGCACAACATCCCGGCCATGAAAGAAGAAAGCAGTGACGAATCAACGATCATTTCATCGCAGACAAGCACACTAACTCGTAACCAAGGTAAATGATTTGATGTAGGCCTGTGAGGTTCTTCCAAAACGATCCACATGTGTACGAAACATAGTTTTGAACGCTGCTGAAGACAGTTCAGCACCTTCAATGCACAGAAATTTTGACAGAACGTTCCAAAAGTATCTGATGAGAGAAACGACGTCACGTATCAACGCGACTGATGGCTCCATCCAGAGTCGGTCGATAACCCGTCCAGAATTAGTCGATAAACTGCCTCGCGCATGCTCACAATTCCGTAAAAATCAACCTCCTTTGCGAGATGGTGCGATCGTTCGATCCCACAATCCCTCAGTCGCGTTTTCAAGATGATGTCACTTCCGTTGAATAGACATGTTTTGAACGGAAGGGGCAAAAACTAAGTTTACGTATAGGAACATCTGCTACGTAATAAATGTGTACAAGCAAGGATTAAATTAGTTCGTTGGGTTCTTTAACTCTCTTTTTGCCTTTGGATTGCTGTATTATAGCTCTATCGAGTGTTTTGTGTTTGGCAGTACCAAACTGTGCACAGCAGCTAATATTTTTTTTTTTTTTTTGCACATGTGTGGCGTTTTGGAAGAAGCTGAAGATTTATTATGTATGGGAATTTGTAAAAGTGGAAATTGTTCAGAACAAAGCAGCAGCTTATTAAAATTTACGGAGTGAGTTACGTGAACGAAATGTTGGTTTCTACTTAGCAATTCATTATTTTGCTTCTTTTGTTTGTCCATCAATCTGTTCGTTTCGCAGTTATGGCCAAACATATGAACCAATTCTAATTAAAAATTTAGTAGAAATATTCATTTAAATATGGCTGAATGACTTAATATACTTCGTTTTCCACGAACCATTCTTGGAAGGGGAGGGAGTGCACAAAGGGAGGTGTATCCTGTGTCTGGTTTGTGTTAACCCTTTTGAGTCGAACGTCATTTTTCAATTCCTGCCTCACGAAAATAAATTGTAATAAAAAAAACTATTCGGTCTAGGAGTTTAAAAATTCGCAGACGTAATAATTATATTGTAAATTATTGAGCAACAATATAATTGGGACCATCGTCCTACGTTTTCATTATTTAAAAAAATCCTAAAGTTCGATAACGTAAACAGCGCTAACCAAAGTTTTAATTACAGTACTCGGAATGATAACTTCCGTCACAACGCCTGTTATTACTTCCGAAATCATTATTTTATGTTTTATTAATTATTACCGTTAAAATAGTTTAAAGTTCATTTATTTCATCAATATTCACGATCTTGAAAGCCGTGTTGAAATCTTAACTCCAGAAGGACGCCATCACTCCGTAGACGCCATCGTAACCAGCTGCCCGCCAAACGGCCCGCTCTTGCTAGCGCCAATGGATGCAACCTTGCCTCGATTCACTTGACGTTACTAGCAAACAGCTGAAGAGTCAAGTGCCGCAAACGAACCAATCAGCGCTCGCAATAGCTCGCGACGCCGAAGAGTTTGAACAAAGGGTGCTGAAACGGCACATTTCATTCGACAAATGCAGGCAGTGACGTAGGAGTTGATGACGTCTTTTTTCACATGCGGAAAATTGGGATTACCCTCTCTCAAAGGCGACCAAGATGGCAGTTGTACGTTGCGTCGTTCCGGAGATACAATCGTTTGAACCAAGTGCTATATTCAGCAAAACAAAACACAATTTCACGTCCATTTTGGCGACGATGGCAACAATAACATTGATTAAGGTAATAAAAAGATAATATTGAATTATAACCGAAAATATACGTTCCAAAATGCCTTAATTCAATCGGAGTTACACCTCTGATGTACGCAATTGCATTTTTTTTTTGAAACAGAGCGTAGAACTTTAACGAACGATATATCGTTCGTCCGACCATTTTGGTTTGGAATTCGTACGACAATATATCGTCGCTCCGACGTAAGGGTTAAGAGTATTAACACACACATTTTACTCTGAACTTACTGACTGAACATTGTGTAGAATATTGCTACAGTACTGTATTTCAATAATTAATACCACACAAAGGAAGCTTAACCCTTTTGAGTCCGAGCCATTTTTTCAATTCGCGAACGAGAAAGGCCATGGCCGCAACATGAATGCCATGAAGAAGTTGCATGCCTCACGAAAATAAATTGTACTAAAAAAAACTATGCGGTCTTGGCATATAAAAATTCGCAGACGTTATAATTATATTGTAAATTATTGAACAGAAATTCCTACATTTTCTTTATTGAAAAAAAAATCCTAAAGTTCGACTATGTAAGCAGCGCTAACGAAAGTTTCAACTTACAGTACTCGGACTGATAACATCTCCTCGATATTCTTCCGTCACAACGCCTGTTATTACTTCCGAAATCATTATTTTATGTTTTATTACCGTAAAAATAGTTTAAAGTTGCTTTATCCCCCAATATTTACGATCGCTGAAAGCTCACTACCATTTCATCCTGAGCGGCCATATTGAGCGGCTGCCCGGAAGCGAAGCGCTCCTGCTAGCGCCAATGAATACGACCTTGACTCGCTTCGCGTGACGTCACGAATGAACGGCTGACGGGTCACGTGCCGCGAATGAACCAATCAGCGCATGTGATAGCACGCGATCGAGAAAAATTTGAACAAGGGCCGTTGAAACAGCACTTTTTATTCGAGGAATACAGGCAGTGACGTTGGAGTTGATGACATCATTTTTCGCCGGCTAGAAAATTGGAAATCCCCTCTCTCGAATGCCCACGTTGCGTAGTTCCGGAGATACGATCTTTTGAACAGAGGGCTGTTTTCAGCAAACAAACGCAATTTTCACGTCGATTTTGACGACGATGCCAACAATAATATCGACTTAAGGTAATAAAACTATGATTTGAATTAAATAAACCTTAAATATACGTTCCAAAATGCCTACTTCAATCGGAGTTACCCTCCAATGTACGCAATAGGATTTTTTTTTTAAACAGTGCGTAGAACTGAGCGAACGATGTATCGTTCCTCCGACGTTTTCGGCGTCATTTTTGAGCCACGATGTATTGTAGCTCGGACTCAAAAGGGTTAAAATTAATAATTATTAATGTTACATTTGCTTACAGGGCCTGACTTGTTTGAAAGTGAGATCAGAATAGGTGATGTGGAACTTGGCCAGGATTTGTCTGATGATGACGATGATGAAGATGATGATGAGGATGACGATGAGTTTGATGAAAATATTATGTTGGAACATGTAGATATGGTAAGATGTTAGATTGTTTAGAGAATTTAATTAGTCGAACTGTATTTCATTTGTGTCACTAATCTGTATCTGCATTAGTGAAATGATAAGTAATTTTAAGCATGTAAGTAGCTTTAGGGGGAAATTGTAAAAACTCGTAAAGAGTTTTCTTTACGCTTAAACTTTTTTGGAAACTCAAATTCCACATCTGTTCACTTACAAGTCCATGTCAACAGAACAGCATTTGTTGAGAAACTAGTACTTTGGTAAATATGAGTCTTTGTGAAATTAGTTTTAATTTTTATTTTACATGTTGATTGGTTTAGTACAATTTTGTTCGGTTCGAAAGTGTTAACCGTTCGTCTCATTTAACGTTTCGTTAAAATTTCGTGTTGGGAACATTCTTACAATGCAGTAACCAACCGGGGGAAAAAAGAAATTATTTCCCAAATTATTCAACCTGTAGAAAAAGTGACACTTTTTTTTCTCCTGTAAACTGCAATTAATGGCGGAACACCATTCAAGTGAACATTGTGGCCTAGATTAGTGAGTTTTGCAAAACAACTCAATTTTCTAGCATATCATTCACCAGAATTGAATGGCGCAATGGTAGGAATACAGGTTTGTTTGTTACCTTAGGCCATGCAAAGTTAGAAAAATGGTTCTCGGGCACAGAAAGTTGAAAACTGATGAGGGATGAGGCTTGTTTTTTTTTTTTTTTACACATTCAGTTCTCGAGCACAGAAAGTTGAAAACTGATGAGCGACAGTTTTTTTTTAATATTTTTTAACACATTTTATAGTTTAAAAAAAGTTCCGTTTTCATACTGAATTTTTAAAAAATGGTCAGATTGCTTCAACACAGCATTTAAAAAGCCATTCTTCGGAAATTTTTATTCGCAGTAAGCATAGATCGGATTTCAGAAACCCCCCAAAAAAATTTGATGCGAAACTTTTTAGATGATGCGGCGGATTACGTAGCATTGATAAAACAGTAGTGATCAGACTAATGTTGACTTTGGAAAAGTCCCTAATAAATGCCGCGTCAATTATTTTTATTTCTTCCAAAAAAATTGATGCGGGAGGGCCTGAGAACCATTTTTTTTACTTTGCATGGCCTTACTTAAAATTTTTTTTGGATTCTACTATTCAGGATGACACGGTGGTGCATGAGGAAGAGTACCTTGACCCAGCTGAAACCTGTGACAAGGAAACGAACACTGAGTGCATCTTTATACCAGAACGAGGAATGAAGAAGCGTATTGATGATGGCAGCCGTACCACAGTTATCAAACGGTCACAAACTTTCTCTCCCAGTGCTCCCGTTTCGAAGAATGACTACATTTGCAAGGTATGTATCAAATTCAATTATTCTCTGAACAGCTTTAGGTATTAAGAATGTATCATGCTGCTGGCTGAGTCCCTCCCAAGTTCCTAAGCTGCAAAGCATGGACTAGTGAAGCAAACTCATTTACACGATACTCCATATACTCGCTAGCGGGGTTAACTCGGTCAGCTCGCTCTGCCGACAACCAGTCAGGAAGAAGAGACTACAACGTTTCAGACAAGATGACGACGTTAAACAAGCCTCTACATATCCCTGCACTCATTCGGTTTGTCACTCAAGTTTAGCTAAATTGTTTCATTAAGAGAGACACAAGATAAATTGGCACATAGATAGAAGTATATTTAATAATCGGGGCCACCGAATGGCATGCGTACTAGGTTCAAGTCATGATGAGCGCTATTATTCTTCACCTATCAAAATAGGCCATAGGCCGTAGGGCAAAATCACCACTAGAAACAATCGGTCACTTCTCACAAAAGTTGGGAAACGTGCTTTCCTATTTAAAAATGTTACATCGCTTACTTTGAAAGCGATGCTTTCCTTTCGTGCTTTCCATATGTAAAACTAGAGAATAATCCACTGATTTTGAAACTGCTATTGTATGAATCGGAAGGTCTTGCTGTAATTAGCTTCAAGCAAAAATATGCCAATCATAGCTACCCTAGAATGCTGTAACGCTAGACAAGTGGCTAGAGTTACATCCGTTCCATGTTGTCAGTGACTTAACCCTTTTGAGTCCGAGCCATTTTTTCAATTCGCGAGCGAGAAAGTCCATGGCCGCAAACATGGATGCCATGAACAAGTTGCATGCCTCACGAAAATAAATTGTCCTAAAAAAACTGTGCGGGCTTGGCGTATAAAAATTCGCAGACGTAATAATTATATTGTAAATTATTGAATAGAAATATAATTGGGACCATCGTCCTACGTTTTCTTTATTTAAAAAAATCCTAAAGTTCGACTATGTAAACAGCGCTAACGAAAGTTTCAATTTACAGTACTCGGACTGATAACATCCACTCGATATTCTTCCGTCACAACGCCTGTTATTACTTCCCAAATCATTATTTTACGTTTTATTACCGTAAAAATAGTTTAAAGTTGCTTTATTCCCCCAATATTTACGATCGCCGAAAGCTCACTACCATTTCGTCTTGAGCGACCATATTGACCGGCTGCCCGCAAGCGAACGCGCTCCTGCTAGCGCCAATGGATACATACGACCTTGACTCGCTTCGCGTGACGTCACGAATGAACGGCCGACGGGTCACGTGCCGCGAACGAACCAATCAGCGCACGAGATCGGGAAGAATTTGAATAAGGGCCGTTGAAACAGCACTTTTCATTTGAGGAATACAGGCAGTGACGTTGGAGTTGATGACATCATTTTTCACGGGCTAGAAAATTGGGAATCCCCTCTCTCGAACGCGCTCAAGATGGCGGCTGCACGTTGCGTAGTTCCGGAGATGCGATCGTTTGAACCGAGGGCTGTTTTCAGCAAACAAATGCAATTTTCACGTCGATTTTGGCGATGATGCCAACAATAACATCGACTTAAGGTAATAAAAAGATGATTTGAATTAAATAAACCGAAATAAACCTTAA